>JAKOGI010002971.1:0-74718 GCA_029747015.1 Carnegiea gigantea | reverse complement strand
TTTCTGCTATTTTCTTGCTCCACGGTCGTAGCAATTCATGGGTGTCCATGGGAGAGGTCAAAATACATCTATTTATCATCAAATACTGGGTAAAAGGGCTTAAAATCCTGCGAAACACATCAAACAACTATATCCAACCATAAATCGAGAATAAGAGTATAAATAATAACATTAAGCACATAATTCTCCTAAAAATGAAGCAAAATAGCCCTAAAATGATGTATATTACGCACTTATCAAATTTCCCCATGCTTAAACTTTTGCTTGTCCTCAAGCAATGCTTAAAATAAAACTATATATAGCCTCATCAGGATAGACATAGGTAACTTCAACTGGCAAAGCTGATCCAAAGGTAGCCCAAAAAGGTGCAAAAATTATTAATAAACAGATTAGGGAATGAAATTTGCAGAAACCTTTTGATAGACCATAATGTCAAACTTGAACCAATCTTACCAAATCATCAAATACAATCATTCCTGCATATGAAACAAGTAAGGCTAGCAAGACCGGTAGAATCTCACTTTAGTTATGTGGCTCTCATCACTCACGTGTTTAATAATAATGAAGGTTCTCTCAATTCTCATTCCTTAGACTCAAATCTTCCATAAGCTTGATAAGATTCTTAAATTTGTCATCACCAAAATGGAAACATACTAGACAATCATGAGGACTTTCATAGGATTGTAATAGGGTCATGGGTAAAGGTAAGAGGGGAACAAATGTTTTGGAAATGAGGAGCTAGAAGCCAAAAACTAAGACTTAAATAATTCCAATGCATCATATGACATCCTTCTTGAACCATTACAATTTATCAGTAAAATAAATCTCAAATTGAAGAGAGAAAGAGTCGAAAGTGACAAATATCTTACAATTCCCCTAAGGCTAACACTTCTTTCGTTTTTTTTTTCCTCCTTTTTCTTTTTTTTTTTTTGGTTCCTGATCCTTTTTTTCTTTCTTTTTTCCAAAACGGATAGCCAAGAGGAGATCCATAACGAACTTTAAAATTCAATTCTTCTCTAAACTTTGTACAATAAAACAAGCGATTTATCAAAATCTCATATCCCTTCACCTAAACAGCCAAAATTCACTAAAAGATAATAATCCACCTTACTAGTGCTCTATGATGCAAAATAATGAAACACTCCTCTAGTCTCGGCTTAAAGGTATGACAAGTATTTGGCCATGGGCTATAATAGGAGGTTCAAATCAAGAAAAACAGATATAGGCTCAAAGGGGCTAGCAAGGGATATAATACACAACAAAGGTGACCATTGGGATGTGGGGTTTAAACAAATCAAAGAAAAAGAACGTCTCAATTATATTGTCTAAATGCATATGCGAAATGTGATCTTGAATAAGAATCAAAGCAAGTTCTAGAGAAATGACGTCAAGGAAGAGTCATACATAAAAGAAAATATGAGACTAAATTGATGAATAGCCTCTAAAAGCTCAAAATATCACGGGACATCTACCAGGGTCAAAACTAGCTCACTTGTAAACATACACCAAAAATCATGAAAAGACTCATGGGGTAAATCAACTCACATCTAACATATGGTCAAAACATAGATATCATTTTGAAGAACTCATTCACAAACATTTTATGCACCATTTGGGTAAATCAAGGGATCAAACTAAACCAAAGAAGTCTACCAAATCTAAAAAGATCATCATCGGAGGATTTTTTTCTTTTTAATTTTTGTTTTATGTTGTTTTTTTTTTTTTTGTATTGATTTTTTGGACTCTTAATAACAATGAAAACTAAAATGCAAAATGACTAAAAAAAAGAAAAACTAAAATGCAACCTAAATGAAAAGAAAACTAAATGCACTACTAAACAAAACAAAAACCTAAATCAAAAATTTCAAAAACTACCACTAACTGCATATACAAAGCACAAACACACCAAACTGAAAACAGGCATCAGACGCCAAATATAACGAATAACTCCCCCATGCTTCAATCACACATTGCCCTTAATGTGGGTACATAATAGAAAAAGGAAAGGGGAGTATCATAGAGCATTCAGAAAGGGGGTGGTGATGGAGGATGGGGTGGTTGGCCATAAGAGATATGCCAATTTCGCCAAGTTTCTAGACATGCCCTATACTCTTGGAAATATTGTGCCTGGGTAGCAAGCATCCCACGAAACTCATCATGGCGCTCTTGGATAAAGTCCTGAAGAGGGGCGTTCTTGAAAGCAACAAATGCTCGAAGAAAAACTTGCTCCTCTTGAATGGATCTAAAGGTGTCTTGGATGTCAGTATAGTCAGGAAGGGGCGGTTAAGAGGAAGAACTAGGTCCTGCTTGACTAAAGTGAGGGGCTGGATAATGGTGTGCAGGTCGAACAACCTCCTCATCACCAAGTACCTAATAAAGGTTAGGCCGGTGAAGTAAAATGATTTGATCGACATTACAAAGCGGCAAAAGCCGGTCCCCGGGGTAAATCCAACATAGGCGACTCGCCTCAACTTCACAAAAGTTCATAATCTCAAAAGTAGCTTGATCAAGCCGCTCAGACCTGAAAACTCTATCCTCAGGGTTGGGCTCAACTCCCAAAAATCTAGCAATAGTAGTCATAATACCACCTATGACTATCCTACGTTTAGTGCTAACAATAGCACTATGCAATTGCCTGGCTAAAAAGGAACCTGAGTCAAGCTGAATTCCATCAAGCATATAAGATAAAAAGTACAACTCAGACAATCTCGAGCCATTCAGACTATCATCCTGAGCAAAAAGGGAACAAGCCAAAATACGCTGAGCTGCTCTAATGCAAGGGTTCCCAATATGTATACACTTTGACGAACTAGTACTGTACCTAATACTCCCCGAAAGTTCACCCCAAAATGCATTCGGGTTGAATTCGTAGGGGACTTGGCGATCTGTAAATCCATGCTAGGTGAAAAACTGAAAATACTATTAAAGATACCTAAGTTCATCTCGTAAAATTGACCCTGCAAATAAAATGATATATATCCGACTTGACATTGAGGCCCTCTAGTGACCTCTACATGGAGTGTACTTAAGAATTCTAGGGTTAGGTTTCGATATATATGCTCTTTGAGTTCCAAAAAGTGTCACATACCACCTCTTGCATGCAACCATCTAATATCATCCAACATTCCGAATAGGGCTAACAAATCCTCATCATAATATCTAATTGCTGCAACCAAACATTCATTCAAATAATCATATCTAGCAATATGATCAGGATGTGTCAAACCAAGAGGGTGAGGAATGTTACCTCTAGTACGTGTAGTTCGGGGTACCCTTTGAGGTTAAAGTGGTGCTTGACTTGAAGATCCAACCTTCTTGGTACTCCTTCGTCTCTTAGTTGTGCCATAGTTGCAAAAACCAAAACAAAAATCAAAATTAAAACCTAAATAAGAAAATTTGAAGAAGAAAATGAAGAAATTTAGTAAAAAGAAGAAGAAAAAGATGAAAGAATAGGATGGGTATGGTGGATGAAATGAGTTTAAGGAGAAGAAGAAGAAAGAGATGGAATTTATGGAGAAAGATTAAAGATTGAGTGAAAAGTGGATGATTTTGGGTGAAATTGAGTGAAAATGGTGAAGAAATGAGGAAGATTGAAGGTGTGAGGTGTGGAGAGTTAGAGAGAGAAAATGGAGGTAAAGAGAGTGTGTGTCGAGAGGTTGAAGATGAAGTGTAAGGGAGGTGAGTGGGCACCACAGTCAAAAATCTAGATCGCGGGTCGTAGTAGTACACCACTGACCGTGGGACTCACATGGTCTGACCATGGTGTCTACTGGTCCTCTATTTTTTATATTGTTTGGGTGGCACCCCACGGCCGTGGTTCTTGGGATCTGGCCGTGGCGGCTAACATTTTATTCATAAATTTTTTTTGTTTTTTTTGTTTCTTTTTTTTCGCCAAACTAAAAATAGCAAGCTAAGAAAAAGAAATAGGAACAAGAGCTTGAGTTGCCTCCCAAGAAGTACTCTTTTAAGATCAAGAGCTTGGCCCTTCTTCTGTGCTTGGTTCGGATCAGATAGTGTATGGATATTGACTTTATCTCGGATCACAAAGTCAAACTTCTTTAGCCGAAGGTCCACCACAAAAGTTCGAGTTGAAGGTCCTTCGTTTTCGTGACACAGTGCCAAAGTGCCTAATCTACGTATAAAACAAAGTGCACTCGTGCCTTATCAGGCGGGTCACTATCAACTTATTCAACCCCTAAATCAAAATCTACATCAAATCCTTCCATAGGGGGCATAGAGAGAACAGCTTATGTGAACCTACAATTGTTGCTCATGGAAGACTCATTAGGCATAGGGACCTCAACCTCAGGCATGTTAGGTGGCGTAGGAGCAGGAAATTCCACTTTAACATACCGTTGGTCGAGATCCTTATAAGAAATCTAGTCATAATTAGGAGGATGGCCACAATTCAAGACATCCTCCATATCAATCTCAGGGAAAAAGGGTAATGCATCCAATAAAGAAGAACTAGGGGAAACCACATCTTCCTTTGTATGACGAAACACAGCATAGCGCCCTTCTACCTCAAACGTAATCCATCCTTTTCTTACATCAATGTGGCAACCAGCTGTAGTCAAAATGGGCCGACTTAGGATAATTTGAGCATCATCGGTCTCAGGCATATCTACTATGATAAGGTCCTTCGGTACCCAAATATCTCCTATATTGACTGGCACATCGTCTAATCTGCCTATGGGTTATGTCTTAAAGCTATCAGCTAACTGTAGTGAAAAGGATACGGCTAGTAATGGTCCTAGGTGAGGCTTATGAAACAAAAAATATGGCATGATACTAACGCTTGCACCTAGATCACATAGAGCGCTCTCAACTTCCACTTTTCCCACA
The DNA here is from genome assembly GCA_029747015.1 of Carnegiea gigantea. NCBI lineage: Eukaryota > Viridiplantae > Streptophyta > Magnoliopsida > Caryophyllales > Cactaceae > Carnegiea > Carnegiea gigantea. The sequence continues at coordinate 69,873 of JAKOGI010002971.1, read as the reverse complement.
ATGCAAGGAATAGAAAAACTACCTGGGTCAGGGAGCATAGTGGGAAAAATTGTATGAAACTCTACAGTGTCATTCTCTTTAAATGTGGCAGTCTTGCTACCATTGTTCTGTTCCTTACTTCCAGCCATAATTATTTTCCTACCCTTTTCTATTGGTACATCCTCAGGGTTAGTTAAGTCCTTTATTTCTTCTTTCAAAGTAACACAGTTGTAATGCTCACGAGGGTTAGGTTCGGGCTTGCTAGGAAGTCTGTCTAAGGGCGTAGATGAAAAACTAGCTTTTTGGGCAATTTGGGTTTCAAACATCCTATTATGAGTTATAAGCACATTAACCTTTGAGGCTAATTACTTAATATACTCATCCTATTTTTATTGTGCCATAAGCATGCTTTCCATCATCGACTTTGAATTGGACTTTTGGGGCATTTGAGAAGGGAACGGAGCTCTTTGAAAACCAGGGGGTGGTCTAGCATTCATATGGGGCACATTTAATGGGTCTGGACTAGACCTATAGGAAAAATTTAGATGATTCTTCCAACCTAGATTATATGTATTAGAGTAAGGGTCATTGGCCGGTCTCGGGTTGAAGTTTTAAACATAGTTAACTTCACTAAGGCCTTGGGAAAACGGACTCATTACTTGACAATTTAGAGTTACATGCTCAATAGAACCATAAATTTCACAAGGGGAAGGGGCACTAGAATTCACAATATTAACATTCATTCGGTCTAGTCTTTAAGTCATAGCATCTATTTTAGTATAAAGTAAAGTAAGCGCATCAATTTCAAACTTACCTCCAACCCATTTGGATTGGCCTCGTTCGGTGGACCATTGAAAATTATTGAGTGCCATTTCCTCAATCAGATTATAGGCTTCATCCTCTGTTTTGCTCATCAAAGTTCCTCCTGTCGCCGCATCAATAGTGGACCTCACAGATTGGGTCACACCATTATAAAAGGCTTGGATAATTATGCAACATTGAAGACTATGATGGAGGCATAGGCATAGCAAATCTTTAAATCGCTCACAGGCTTCGCAGAGCGTCTCTTCATCTTTTTGCATGAAATTGGTGATTTGATTTCTCAAGCTTACTGTTTTGCTCGGAGGGAAAAACTTGGCGAAGAAAGCTCTTGTCAACTCATCCTAAGTGGCAATGCATCCAAATGGCAAGGAGTGTAACCAAGCCCTTACTTTGTCCCTCAAGGAAAAAGGAAATAGGCGCAGGCGAATTGCGTCAGTGGAGACTCCATTAAGCTTTAAAGTATCGCACACCTCTAAAAAGACCGAGAGGCGTAGATTCAGGTCTTTTAAAGGCGTTCCTCCAAACTAGGATTGCTGCACCATCGAAATGAGTGATGGTTTGAGCTCGAAATTGTTGGCATCAACAGTAGGGCGGGCAATGCTTGAGGCGATCCCTTGGACTTCAGGAGTAATGAAATCTCGAACCGTTCTTCTTTGGTCACCTCCTCCACCCGCCATGCTTGTTGGATTCCTTCTAGCCTCGCGTCTTTGTTCTTCAATCCTTTGATTTTTTCTCCCTAAGTGAAAAGTCCTTTCAATCTCAGGGTCGAGTTCGTATAAGATTGGACTTTGCATAAACAAAAAGAATTCCTGTAATTACTATCATCAACACTACCAGTGCAATTAAACAAGAAAAGAAAATAATAATAAAAGATAATAAAATACTTAGTCACTTTTGCAATACTAACTCAATAGTTAACAGTTTAATCCCCGGCAACAGCGCCAAAAACTTGATCGCTCGGGTAGCCGTAGTATAGATAAAGATATCATTCCTCAGGGACTAATGTAACTTACCGAGTCTTGTCTGTCAAAATATGCTAAGTAAAATTCTAATTCAAAGGGTTCGATTTGACAACTTCTAATTCACTATTCTGAATGAATCAAAGAGAAAATATGTCTAGGAATTCTGGTAGTTATGAAAGGGTATTGGATCAAGACGACAATCATGTGCTTTTCTCTAAATCGGTTAATCTCAAGGAATTGTAATCTATCTAGAAATTTGATCTATTCTTTTGAAATCAATCAAATTTGCCTAAACAAAGCAGAAGTCGTTCTTTCAAACTAATTTGCTTTAATCCAAGCTAAATGTCTTCAATTACTTTCCAGTCCTCCTAACATGCAAATCTCTCTTTTGAGATGACTCCACGTTAGGTCTAATCAAGCAGTCCAACAACCAAATGTCACCTTTTAGTTTTTCATCCGATTGTTTGAATTGTCTAAGCACATTTTGGCCAAAAATCCACTAACAACATGAATGAGACTTGACATAATGAAATCAAACCAATCATGAACATAAGCACAATTCTTTAAATTAAAACATGATCCAACAACACTTTCATAAACTACTAAATTCCTAGACAAAAAAGTAAACTACTTACACATGATTAAGAATTAAACAAACTAACCAACAATCTGGAGAAATCTAAGAGAAAGGTTTGACTGAGATGGCCTTCAACCAAGGGCTTCAAATCACCTCGAAAACCAAACACATCCACTCAAGATTTCTCACCAAAACTAAAATCAAACTAGAAATCTTAAAAGAAACAACAAAATTTGAGAAGAAAAAGAAAATTGTGGTAAAGCTCTAATCTATGCTAACTCTATGCTTGTGTCTTATTCTCTTTTTTTTTTGGCTGCAGAACGGGGTATTTTATAGAGGGGCTCGATTGATCTCAGCTGCACAACCAAAGGAAGACAAAGAGGCAGCAGTTTCATGCTTACTACGGTCCATGGCAAGTACCACAGTTCGACCGTGGTCTGGGCCAGAACCAGCTCTCTGCTGTTTTCTTGCTCTACGAACGTAGCAACTCATGGGTGTCTATGGGGGAGGTCAAAATACATCTATTTATGCTCAAATGCTGGGTAAAAAGGCGTAAAATCTTGAAAAACACATCAAACAACTATACCCAACCATAAACTGAGAATATGAGTATAAATAATAACATTACGCACATAATTCTCCTAAAAATGAAACAAAATAGCCCTAAAATGATGTATACATTATGCACTTATCACTTGTGGCTCTATCAATGGCTCTAGCCATATGCCTATTAAAGAATGAGCCGGCGGTCAGCATACAAATGTGTCGTACTTCCAAAGATGTCGGCTCCTAGTGCCCCTTATAGAGAACGTAAGTTTCACGCTTCAATGAAGAATAAAGCTTGATTCAAGCTCATATCAAGTTAGGCTAAAAAACAAAATGAAAATGGAAAGAAGTGAATCTTCATTGGGCTGAGTCTAAACTGGGGCATGTTACTAGTTTTGTCGTGATCTTTTCTTGTTTATCTTCTAACTTCATAAACATCGTTCCTTTGATTAATTACGAGGTCTGAGTTACCTGAAACTTTCAGTTGATGTACCCTACAGATAATTTGATCGATCCCGCTTTTTCCGTGATATTTATACATTTAGATGTTACTACCGTACTATGAGACATAGGGAAAGCAAGAAAAGCTCCTCCGGGACCTCCTCTAGCTCTGGGCCTCCGCCCATTGCTACTATTTGCTTCATGATCACTAGGCCTCTTAAAGGTAAGAGGAATTTCATCCTCTAACATGTTTTGCTCCAGAAAAGGAGGAACCAAAATGTTGAAGTGCTTAGCGGCTTGAAGGGCTTGTACAGTGATAGTTTTACTAGAAGAGCCTTGAGGACCTACTAAGGTGCCCTTGTTGGAACCTTGGGAGATACCCACATCCTTTTATAAGCCTTGCCCGACATAGGGAATCGACATGATGTTAGGGCTATTCCCCCCGCCACACCCCTTACAAGAGTCCTTTTATGGTAGCTTGAACGTGTTGAATCATGGGTAAGAATTCCAAAAGAACAAGAGCTGGCAGAATGGGTGATAGAGAAGTGTCATCATCATTCAAAGCTAACCACATCCAATTCCTTACACACTGGCTCTACATGCAACTGTAACAAGTCAAAAAATATATACATATGACAACAATGATAATAGTACTAAAAAGCTAACCAAAGGACCTGAAAAAGGAAGGTGGTTCCAATCTTTAGAAGGGCAAGGCCTCACTCATAGGCATTATATGGCTGAGGTGAAAAGGCAACAAGTTATCAGTCACTGAAGACGTAACTCATGTGAAGTAACCAAATAGAAGGAACAGGGGTCTTCCGCTTGCCACCACCCATCCTAGCTGCTTCAAAGTATTTTCTAGCCCTATTTCCTTCCCGTGAAAGTTTTGGGAACCCAGAATTTAAAACAGTGTTAGGCTCCTTAAAATCCTCATGCACTCAAAGTTTGTTACCAGCATACACGTAACCCAACCTTCCTTTTCATCCCCTGACCAACAGCTTCGGTATACAGTGAGGAACCCATCATGATTTCCAAATGACCACCACCCGTATCCAGTATTTGGATTTTGTTCATTGCTCAACTGATGAGTGATAGAAAGTGCTTAAGGGTTAATGAAAATCCCTTTAATCCACACCCATATAAAGCCAGCTAGGAGTTGTGTTGAGATTGGGGTTAGTTAAGCCAAACACAAATCATACATTTGTAACACCTCCATGATGAAATCATGCAGAGGAAAGCGAAATCTGAACTCTAAGTGCTTTATGTTGATGGCAATATGGTCATCTGAGGCAATGTAGGAGGGGTTGTGTTCTCCTGAAAGCAAAAGTCTATTATATTATGGGTAAGTTATAAAGATGAGGAATTCAATAATCCCAACATCATGCCACAGCTTTCTTGAGCTAATTGAGTTTTGGAAATGTGGTCATTGGTACACTGTCTAGGGAAATATTGAGCCGAGTAGGGGGCATGTAACATCCTCTAATGAGGAAGTGCTCGTCGCATCTTCTAAGTCACTAGTGTCATCATCTAATCCAACCCCGTAATAGGGATCATACTCAGAGGTGGACTCGTCCAAACAATCCTCACTCGACATACAAATTATTAGATAGAAGTTCAAGTATAAAATTATACCCAACGAATAAGGAGCCAATGAAGACTGCAACCCAGAACAACCGATGGAAGTAATAATGAGGTACATCCTGATGCACAAGCATCCCACATTCACGCAGGGTCCAAGGAAGGGCCCCACCCCAATGGGTGTATTGTTAGTAGCATATCTTGACTTTGTCAGTGGCTGATTCCAAGGCTCGAACAATGTGACCTTTTGGTTACATGGAGACAACCTTACCAAAAGATCACAGGTTCGAGCCTTGGAATTAGGCACTGACAAAGTCAGAATAGGCTGCCTACAATACAGCCCTTGGAATAAGGTAGAATCGTTAATAATAAGCAACACGAACCTACTTAAGGGGAATAAGGCAGGAATAAAAAGTAGATATGGAGGATATGACGGAAATATGAGTAAGAAATGGTAAAATGTTATGTGGCTTTCCCTTTCTGGCCTATCACTTGGTGTTATTTCTCAATCAATCTGGAACGACACAAAGCACTACATGACTATACCTTGGTCTTGGTAAGGGTCTATATATATAAATCGGCGACAAAGCTATGTGTACTATATTGAAGTGACACTCTTAAGTGACATTTCAACTTAAAAAGCACGAGGTGACTACACACCGGGAAAAACACTATTTGTACGAAGGCACCTACTTGCAATAAATGTTAAACATAGATGTATAACTTCGAGCACATGACACAAATACTTTTAGCAAGGAAATAACCACTTCAAGCCCGAAAAACAAGGTCACGTAACTTGTGACGAGTTGAAAATTTAAAGTCACATAACGTGACATTCTAAAAATTTAACATCATGTAATAAGTCGTGACGAGTTAAAAAATTAAGTGAATGTAATGTGATATTCCCCAAAAAAAAAAAAAAATTATGGTCACATGGAATGACATTCCAAAAAAAACAAGGTCATATAACATGAAGAGCCAAAAATTTAAGGTCACTTAACGTGACATTCTAAATAAATTAACGTCACACATAACAAGACGTGATGAGCCAAAAAAAACTAAGGTCACATAACATGTGACGAGCCGAAAATTTAAGGTCATGTAAGGTGACATTCCAAAAAAATAATGTCATGTGACAAGGAGTGACGAGCCACAAAATTAAGGTCATATAATGTGTGACGAGTCGAAAACTTAAGGTCACATATAGGTAACATCGAAAATTTAAGGTCACATGACGTGACATTCCAAAATAACGTTAGGCAAAAGACATGACGAGTACACAAAACAAAGGTCATGCAATATGACTTTTCAAAAAATTATCGTCATATAACAAGTCGTCACAAGCCAAAAAATTATAATTAAGGTCACGTAATGTGTGGTGAGTGAAAAAGGGGAAAAATTACACAGAGGTATCCTCTGTTTATTGTAAAATATTTTAAGGGCCCTCTTATTTGATAACTAATAAGGTGTCCTGTGTTTTAGCGTAACTAGCAAGAAGGGCCCCATTCACTATTCACTTATTTGCACAAACTTCCTAAACTTTTCATATTTGCAAATCTATCCTCAATTCTTAAAAGCCTACTTTTGAAAAATCTAAATTTGTGTTTGTGATATGATATTTTGCTCACTAACACTACTCGACGCCCTCTTTCAATTGGTATAAAAGCCACGAGACCAAAAATAATTAAGATAATTAAGCTAATTAATAATTAATTGAGCTAATTAACTATGATTAATGCTTGAATCATCATCAGCTTGGCCTAGACCGAATTATTCACATATTGTTCACTCACCGAAAGGCATTTCCCCTGTAGCACCTCAATTGAACTATATCACTGATATAGTTTTAGAATTAAAATCAGAGTTAGCTAAAATTAAAACTGAAATCAACTTAAGAAACAAATATCTGTTGTTGAGTTATTATATTTAGTTTTGATGATAACAAATCCAAGTGTAAAAATTTGTCCTAGTAATGTTGCTCCAAACACGGTCTCCAAACAGGCCTAACTGGTGTTTGTGTTCTTTATTATACTAACTGGTTTGCTACATGTGAGAACAAGTCTTCAAAACAGGTTTTACTTGGTGATTCTATATTAAGTCAAGAACACCATCTCGACATTGATTGTAAGGCATGTTCCTGAACTCTAGCAATGGAAAGAACAACCCCAGCAAACAAGGTGGCCTTGGTGTTCACAACAGCACCATAAATCTTGGACAAGATGACATTCAAAACAAGAAGTCTCGGGTATATAGGTTTTATTTATTTAGACTCTTGTTAATATGCCAATATTGAAAACATCATTTTAAACACCTCTTGAATCGGTATTTGCGCTAAGTGCTTCAGAACACCAGTTGCGAACAACCCTGCGAACAGGGTACCTAGGGTGTTTCTGAACTGCAGTAGCCACACCCGGTTATCTTTGAAAATTTATTTTAGTTGGCTAAGATCTCCATATTACTTTCCTTGAATTTCAAAATTGCTATTTCTCTGGAAAGGATATTTCTTGAAAATATTATGGGAGATTTTCGAAAATAAGTTTTGGGAGATTTGCCAAAACTTAAAGATTTCCTTTGACCATATTTTCGGATATGGTAAAGTTTCAAAAGCTGAAAATTTCTGGTTGCTTTTTTGAATCCACCTCACGGTTATGGGAAGATAAGGGTTATCTTTTAAGATATCAAATCCCTTATATTTTGGCAAAATTTTATCACTAGCCGTAGGAGAACATTTCCTGATTGAAAATCGTTTTCTATACTTAGCTGATTCTGTGGCTTATGACCGTTGGTTTTTGTGTTTAAAAACCTCAGCTTTTTCTCTCCCAGTAGACACACAACACACGAGAAAAGAGCAGATAGAAAACTCAGGTTGAATTTGCTTAAACACAGCTTTTTGAAAAATTCAGGAAAAATCAGAAAACACGGTCTACACTCAAAGATTCTTGAGCTTCATTCTGAAAAGCAAACCGTGACAAGCTGTGTTTGATTTTGAGTTTTCAAACCATTGGCATAATAGGATCTTCATTGTACCTTACATCTGCTTAGTAAGAAGCACCCCCTGTAAGGTGTTTGTAACCCTGATCTTGAATCAGAAAAGTGAGTGAGTGTGTCCTAGTCGTGTGGACTTGGACGTGTCTAATCTTGCGAAGGTTGGACGTGGTGTAACCTGTCTTTGGGAAGAAGGTTACGTGGTTGCAAGTTGTAACAAGGTGTGTTACATTTGTAACGTGTGAAGCCCGTTAGTGAAAGTGGTTAAATCCTACACGAGGTAGGTCGTGGTTTTTCACACCTCAGTTGGGCTAGAGGTGTTTTCCACGTAAAAATTGTGTGTGCTTTATTTTCCGCATTTATCTTGGTGATTTTCGCATCTGCAATAATTGAGAACACCCCATGCAAACAAGCTATCAGGGTGTTTGTCATTTGAGAACAACCTCTACTAGGGTGTTTGTTATTTACAACGCGAAAATCAGACACCACAATTCACCCCCCTCTTGTGGTTGTATACTCACGAACTCAACAAGTGGTATCAGAGCGGGTTCTCTTACAAAATGTTAACACCTTGAGAGATTCTGAAGATGAGTACCCCACAAGGAATTCTTGAAGGGCAATCCATTACTCGTCCACCCTATTTCAACGGCCAACATTATAGTTGGTGGAAGAATAGGATGGAGAACTATATTCAGGTAGAAGATTATGAATTATGGATGCTCATCAAGAACGGGCCCCTTGTTCCCACCAAGGTGCTTGAAGATGGTAAGAAGGTTCCCAAGGAATCCATAGAATTTGATGCCGAGGACTACAAGAAAATGGAGAAAAATGCCAAGGCCAAAAAGCTTCTATATTTTGGCCTAGGACCCGATGAATACACTCGCATCTCTGAGTGTGAATCAGCCCAAGCTATCTGGAATGCTCTGCAAGTTGCTCATGAAGGTACGAGTCAAGTTAAACAATCTAGAATTGAGCTACTTATGCGACAATATGAGTTGTTTGATATGGGTGATCATGAAACTATGATGGACATGTATACACGGTTCACCCACATCACGAACAAGTTAAAATCCCTGGGAAGATCTTTCACCACTGAACAGTTGGTGAGGAAAATCCTCAGAATTTTACCTCGCATGTGGGAGGCCAAAGTAACAGCCATCCAAGAGGCTAAAGACATGAACAAGATCACCCTCGACGAGTTGATTGGTAATCTCCAGACCTATGAACTCCGAAAGAACTCACAGCAAAGAGAGGAGCAAAAGAAGGATCGTGGCTTGCCTTGAAAGCACATGAGGACACTGACTCTGACCTTGAAGATGAAGAAATGGCCCTAATGTCCAGAAAATTCAAGAAATTCTTCAAAAAGGTCAAGGAAAACAACCGAAAAAAAGACTTCAGCAAGTCCAGAAACACCTCCAAAGAACAGCTCACAGGGTGTTTCAAGTGCGGCAAACCAGATCACTTAGTCAAAAATTGCCCGCTGCTTCGAGAAGATCAGACGCCCGAACACCCTCGAAAACAGGGTCGAAAACTGTAACACCCCCACTACCTACCAGGGATGTCACACCGCCAGGATCCCCCGAGGGAGACCCTTAAGGCTCTTCTTCTTTTAATTTTCTTCTTAATTTTTACCCAACTTTAGCTTAGGTTAGAAAAACCTGGGACGAATCCGGCAGAGTTCCGTCTGTAATATCAACATTTCCATAATTTACATTATAATTTGTAGGGTACCTGTATCATTACAACTAAAATTCAAAAAGGAAATAGGAGTTTCCAGCGAGTCACACACTCGCGGTTGAGGCTTATGCCTTTACAACAGTCATACAGTTAGTTACATGGTTCGCAGATAGTCCAGAGCCAACTACATGTTTACTCTTTACATTACATCTAACAAAGAAGGACATGGCAGCTTCAGCAAGCAGCAGCAACATAAGAACACTTTCTGGAAGACTGGATGTCCGTAAGCAAGCAGCACGCATAATCTTTCATTCATTACCTGGGAAGGGGAAAAGGGGAAGGAAATGGAGTGAGTCACTACGTGCTCAATGAGTGCCCCCTCCACTTCCTAAAGTTAAACCTTTTCCAAGTTCTATGACCTTTAGTGTGCATTTGTTAATGTGCACGTGGTATTCAAGTTACGTTGAGCTATGCGATACACATTAGGGGCACTTGACCATATTATTAACATAAAGTGTTCTTCATGCGAGGAACGTTGGCATGTTAAGGATGGGCATCATAGGACGTGATTGTGAGATGTATTAATACTCATTCGTCCAACATGCACTTTCTAAGTATAGTTACTTAACGCAACATAATGACTTGATGCAAACGTAACTATCTGGAGTAAACATGAGAACTTGACCATACACTACTTGAGATCATATGAAACAAAGCATTTTCATTCATATTAGTCGTATTACGACTGCTCATCTTTCTTTCAATCAACTATTAGTCGACCTTCAACCTTTCTTTTCATAAAGCATTTAAGACGGCAATTGCCAACTACATTTTTCATTCATAAGGAAAATACTTGTGGCCTAAGATCATTACAGGGTGCTGATTGGGTGAGAACTATCCTCGATCCCATAGTGAGACCTAACGCTCATGCTTAAGCTCTTACTCCCGGGATGGCTACATATAACATATCGGACCATTACATTAACCCTCGTCAGGGCCTCTAGGGTTTATCCGGACTTATCCCCTAGGAAAACATTACATTATATCATATTGTCCGCAGCACATTATCTTAGCCACTCAAAGCGTATCGGCCATAACGGCTAGTAGTTTTCCGTTTCAAACAATGAAATCATTCAACGTATAATTCCCATCTCCCTTTTGTTAAAACGTTTTAGGGTTCCTCCCAAATACTATTTGAATAGCTAAAATAGGCCATAGCTCGTTACTAGACATGGCTATTGTTCATTTAAAACACATGAAAAGTCATTAGTCAAAACATCCCCCTTCCATACACATGTTACATTTTAAATATGCAAGGAAAGGGAAACACACACATCACATTTAAACACTTCGTAATCATTTCAACACAATGAGCCACACATGGCCTCGCAATCCACACGATTGCGGTAATTTCATAACCCGAACTCCCTCCTCACAAGCACCGTACCACAAGACCTCGATCGCTCATAATTCTTTCCTCAAACCATCCAACTACCAACTCGATTCATCGATTTATTAATCACATCATCTTATCATATTAGCTTATGAAAAAGAGAGGGGAGTTTAGGCCCTTACCTGAGCAACCAGCATCATTCAGCGGAGCGTTACAACAAACGTGCAAATAGCCACATTTATTCGTAATTCAACGATACTTTATTCAGTAAATCAAATATAATTCCATGCTAAACACAACAATGCATTTCGAAGTAATTTCCCTAGCACGAATGTACTAAAAGGGTTCAAATTTATTTCGTTACACACATAAAACATTAGCTAGTCCAATTCGAATGGAAGCTAAACACGTTAGACTAACTTCGTTTTTAATCCATTTTCATAAATTAGCTACATAACTTGAATCGATGCTAAATACGTTAAATTAACTTCGATTTTAATTCCGTTTTAAACTATAACTCATTAACTTGAATCGAAGCTAAATACGTTAAATTAACTTCGATTTTAATTCCGTTTTAAACTATAACTCATTAACTTGAATCGAAGCTAAATACGTTAAATTAACTTCGATTTTAATTCCGTTTTAAACTATAACTCATTAACTTGAATCGAAGCTAAATACGTTAAATTAACTTCGATTTTAATTCCGTTTTAAACTATAACTCATTAATTAGGCATAATTCATTTTAAAGTCATTTTTCAAGCGCGATTTAACACGTATCGATTTGAAGAGTCATTCATTGCCTCGAAATTACATTTCAAGCCTATTTAAGTCGTTTTAGCATAACATGATTCGAGTTATTATCAGGCAGCGAGTTTGCACATGCATCAATTCAGGTATTATTGAAAGTACGGTTACAGCCTATAACAATTCCTGTGCATTTCTAAGCTGAAAATTTACTGTTTCAAAACATGCATACTGACGGCAGTGAGCAAGGTATGTTTGTGCGGTTTGGGCGTGCATAAATAGGCTTGAAATTACCAGGCATCACATTTTCAATCAATCTCTGACATTTCTAACTACTTGAGCTAACCTTAATCTGACATGCAACATCATTCTACTGAGTTCATACTTAAAATAACAGCAACAGCTTAGGAGAGGATGTTCACTCACCTGAAAGTGCTTAATTACCCACTCACTTGGCAGTAATTCACGCCCAAACCCTTTTGAATTCGTTCTTGGTTCAGCTACACCCAGAACCGAAACCCTAGCTTTGATTTGGTCGCGTTTTGGGGTTGTCTGGGGTCGAATTCGACCCCCAGATTTATAGAGGAGGTGGAGTGGGCAGTGGCTCGCCGGAATCCGGCACGTGGGCGGTGGTTTTTAGGTGTTAGACGCGTGGTTGGAGAGCTGACTCGTTCGTGTGACGTGGGGGAAGGAAAACAGGCAGTGGTTGGGTGGCTGGCGACGCGTGGGTGAGGCCAGACAGCTCCTCCTCTCGCCGGCGACACGTGACGGCCGGCGGTGACGCCAGGCGGCGACCGATGGCCCGCGAGAGAGAGAGAGAGAGCGTAGCAGAGAGAGAGAGAGCGAGGTGCGAGAGGAGGGGGGTCGGGTTCTGCCCGACTTCGGTCCCCCTTCCCCCTTTTCAATCTTTTTTTTTTTTTTTTTGGGTTAAACTAACAACATACAGCTAAATTTTGATCCGTACTCGCTAATAGTTAGGTTAAACCCAAATTGAACGACCTACCATGTACATTTTGGTTTAAACTTTGGGAATCTGTCAAGTAAAACGAAAAGCGATTTTAAAAACTGGGTTTAGCATAGATTCAAATGTTTTATAAATAAGTAGCGTCAATGATAATATTAGTCAAATAATCGCCCCTTTTATTGAAACTAGTCGCTAAAAACTCACACGGTCGATTTAATACTTTCGTCGGATAACAAATTAAAAGCAACTGGTAAAATCAACAACTAAACAGTTAGTCGGTGATAGCACGAAAGCATGGCCCTTACACTCTCCCCCCTTAAAAGAATTTCGTCCTCGAAATTTGCTCACCTGGTGAAAATAATGCGGGATATTTCTCACGCATTTCGCTTTCCAACTCCCAAGTTGCTTCTGCCACCTTGTGATGTTTCCATAACACCTTAACGTAGGGAATGCTCCTATTTCTGAGCTTCCTTTCCGTCTTCTCCAAAATCCGGATGGGTTCTTCTACATAGGTAAGATTTTCCTTAACTTGTAGGGGTTCATATCGGATGACATGATTTGGATCCGGAACATATTTCCTGAGACTGGATACATGGAATACATCGTGGATGCCTTGCAATGAGGGTGGTAAGGCCAATTGGTATGCAACCGATCCTACTTTCTGCAAGACTTCAAACGGTCCAATGAACCGTGGGCTTAGTTTCCCCTTTTGTCCAAATCTTATGCTCCCCTTAAGTGGGGACACTTTCAGAAATACATGGTCTTCAATCTCAAACTCCAGTGGCCTTCTCCTATTATCCGCGTAGCTCTTTTGTCTACTTTGCGCAACTTGCAATCTCTGGCGGATGGCCTTGATTATTCCGATCGTTCGATCGATTAAGTCAACCCTGGATGGTTCCCTTTCTAAACAGAACTCACACTTTTTAAGTTTGGCATATAATTTGTGCTCCTCTAGGGTTTTCAGCACCATTCGCAAGTGGTTTGCATGCTCTTCCTTGGTCTTGGAGTAAACCAGGATATCATCGATGAACACCACTACAAATTTATCTAGGAAGGGCCTAAGGACTCTGTTCATCAAGTCCATAAAGAAGGCAGGAGCGTTCGTCAGTCCGAACGGTAACACCAAGAACTCGTAGTGGCCATATCGAGTGCGAAAAGCAGTTTTAGGCACGTCCCCCTTCTTGATCTTCAATTGATGGTACCCCGATCTCAAATCAATCTTCGAGAACACCGAAGCACCAGCCAATTGATCAAACAGGTCATCAATTCGAGGGAGTGGGTATTTATTCTTAACTGTTACCTTGTTTAGTTCTCGATAGTCAATACATAACCTCAAACTCCCATCTTTCTTCTTCACAAATAGTACTGGTGCTCCCCAGGGTGAAACACTAGGCTGAATTAACCCCTTATCTAGTAGCTCTTGCAACTGAGTTTTCAACTCCGCCAATTCCGCAGGTGCCATTCGATAAGGTGCCTTGGATATTGGAGCGGTTCCAGGCACTAGTTCAATGGTGAATTCGATTTCTCTGTCGGGTGGTAGCCCCGGTACCTCTCGAAACACCTGTGGAAATTCCCTCGCTACCGGAATCTCACTCAAGTCCGGCTCCTTTAGTTCTGCGACCTCAATTGCACACCAATAGCCCTGACATCCTTTCTTCAACATTTTAAGTGCTTGCATAGCAGATACCGTTGGAATGGTTACTTGGTGGCCACTTCCCTTAAAGGTTACTCTTTCTCCATTGGAGGCCGTGAAGGTAACCAGCTTTCTCTCGCAGTCAATAGTAACTTTATGTCTCATTAACCAGTCCATCCCTAGAATAACATCCCAACCTTGTATATCCAACTGTATTAGGTCTACAGGGAGAGTTCTCCCTTCCAATTGAATAGCACAGTCCTTAAAGACAAGGTCGGTATAGTAAGCAGACCCTAAGGGGGTAGTCACACATAATTGTACATCCATTTCACTGGGCTTGCTAGCGAGTTTCCTTGCAAAGGTAGGATTTACAAAAGAATGTGTGGCACCTGAATCAAATAAAACATAAGCATAAAGATGTTTAATAAAAAGGGTACCTGATACGGTGGCAGTGAGGTCCTCCGCCTCACCTCCTTCCAAGCTAAACACCCGGCCACCTGCTTGCGGCCTTTTTCCACCTCGTTTGCCTTCTGAAGTTGCATTCACAGGAGGTCGGCCTCTTTGTGGAATTGGATTAGCCCCCGTGCCTGAACCTTGTGTACTGTTCTACCGATTCCACGCCTTTTTAGGGCAATTTGCAATTTTGTGGTCCGTAGATCCACACCGATAGCATTCTTGTGTGCCATATCGGCACCGACCAGAGTGCATACGCCCGCATTGGTTGCAGGGTTCCAGCACCTGCCTTGGTACAACTTGTTTTCCTTTTTCCCGGTTGTCGAAATTGCCGATCTTATTGCTTCCCTGGGTACTGGACCCTCCTTGATTAAACTTCTTTTTGCTGGGCCAATCTGACGACTTTCCTCTTCGGTTTCAGCTATGACTCGGGCTATTTTCACCGCCCTCTGGTACATCTCCTGGAAGCTGGTGAAAACATGCCCAGCTATCATCCGCTTAATGGGTCCTTTAAGACCTTGCTCGAAGTGGTCCATCTTCATTTCTTCAGTTGCGACTTGATTAGGCGCAAAGCGACTAAGCTCGTTAAACTTCGCCGCGTATTCTACCACACTCATTTGGCCTTGTTTCAACCGTAGAAATTCTTGTTCCTTTGCCCTCTTTACATCTCGTGGGTAATACTGAGCATCCATCACAGTTTTTAGTTGCTCCCAAGTTAGAGCTGGTTCACCCGCTCGAGGTTTGACAGTGCCCCACCAGAATTCTGCTTCCTTTTCGAACTGATGGGTCGCCAGACGTACTTTAAAATTTTCGGGGCAGTCCATTACTTCAAACAAATTCTCCATCCTTCTTAGCCATTCCTCATAGGCAAGAGGATCTGTTCCACCACTAAACCTTGGTGGTCTCAACTTATTAAACTGACAAATCATCTCCAAGGCGGTTGGTGCCGCCATCTGTTCCCTTCGTGGAGGCATTGGCTACACAGTCGTTTATGCAAAGTTGCTTAGTTTTTATTCATAAAAATAGATTGTCAAAAGCATTTATAAACATAGTACAACATTAAACAGAATGTACAGAGCTTTAAGTATTCGTGCGATCCTATTTTGGTCGCACGAATCACTTCTCAAAAAAAATGCGCTTTCACGAATCACGAAATATCGGGTATCACCCATGTTTATTCATTTTCAAACGCACATTAACCAAGTTTTATTTAAATACAATGCACACATTGGCGACTCCAGGCTACACATAGCCCCTATTACCACCCTAATTACCACCTGAGGAACCCTCTTCAGGGGGATCATCTACCGTTGGATCATTCGAGCCCTCAGACTCAACTGGGGCTAGTAGGTCCCATAACACAAATGGTGGGGAGTACTCCACATCAGGTGCTCCATCCACCAGTTCTCTCATTCTGAGCATCGTGGCTTGCCAGCCCCGGGGGTATTGTGCACCAAAGGAATCTATCCAACGTGCCCATAGAGTGGCTACTCGCTTGTATCGTCTTGCCTGAGGGTTTTCTGCAACAGAAGTCTCATTTGACGATGTTCAATCTGATTTCTCTCTACTATTGTGATTGGTAGTTGTTGGGTAGCAGCAGGAGCAATTAGAGCCGTATTGATCATTTGCATGGCAACATCGCTCCTTCCCAAGGGGGTACTTCCTAAGGAATCCACCCGTCCTTCTGCTAACATCAGGAAATCCACTAATCCCCGGAAAGTAAACGGAGTATAAGCTCCCCTGCGTACATGAAATAGACGGAGGATTGAGGTGACCTCGCCCCATCTTCCCGTGCACGGCATCGTTCGGATGAACTTGTAAGTCCAGTGGTTTTGGGTGACCCGTAAGGGTCCCCTCTGGTTACTCCTAATCATTGCTTCCCAAAAGAAAA
Organism: Carnegiea gigantea; assembly: GCA_029747015.1. Classification (NCBI taxonomy): domain Eukaryota; kingdom Viridiplantae; phylum Streptophyta; class Magnoliopsida; order Caryophyllales; family Cactaceae; genus Carnegiea; species Carnegiea gigantea. Next base: position 53,225 of record JAKOGI010002971.1, on the reverse strand, counting down.
CCGCATTCCACGCGGCCAGCCAGAATGGGAGGTACTCGAAATCATCAATGCTAAACACCATCCTACACCACCACACGAGATTAGACATGAACCAAGAAGCACGCATTTGAATGGGAGTCCTAAACCATGTTCTAGTTTGTGTCCTCAAGTAAGCACGTAGTAGGCTCAAGTAAACACTTTAAGGCACATAATTTCACAAATTGACACTCCTAAGGTCACATCTATATGCATATGCAACCTATGGCTCTGATACCACCCAATGTAACACCCCCACTACCTACCAGGGATGTCACACCGCCAGGATCCCCCGAGGGAGACCCTTAAGGCTCTTCTTCTTTTAATTTTCTTCTTAATTTTTACCCAACTTTAGCTTAGGTTAGGAAAACCTGGGACGAATCCGGCAGAGTTCCGTCTGTAATATCAACATTTCCATAATTTACATTATAATTTGTAGGGTACCTGTATCATTACAACTAAAATTCAAAAAGGAAATAGGAGTTTCCAGCGAGTCACACACCCGCGGTTGAGGCTTATGCCTTTACAACAGTCATACAGTTAGTTACATGGTTCGCAGATAGTCCAGAGCCAACTACATGTTTACTCTTTACATTACATCTATCAAAGAAGGACATGGCAGCTTCAGCAAGCAGCAGCAACATAAGAACACTTTCTGGAAGACTGGATGTCCGTAAGCAAGCAGCACGCATAATCTTTCATTCATTACCTGGGAAGGGGAAAAGGGGAAGGAAATGGAGTGAGTCACTACGTGCTCAATGAGTGCCCCCTCCACTTCCTAAAGTAAACCTTTTCCAAGTTCTATGACCTTTAGTGTGCATTTGTTAATGTGCACGTGGTATTCAAGTTACGTTGAGCTATGCGATACACATTAGGGGCACTTGACCATATTATTAACATAAAGTGTTCTTCATGCGAGGAACGTTGGCATGTTAAGGATGGGCATCATAGGACGTGATTGTGAGATGTATTAATACTCATTCGTCCAACATGCACTTTCTAAGTATAGTTACTTAACGCAACATAATGACTTGATGCAAACGTAACTATCTGGAGTAAACATGAGAACTTGACCATACACTACTTGAGATCATATGAAACAAAGCATTTTCATTCATATTAGTCGTATTACGACTGCTCATCTTTCTTTCAATCAACTATTAGTCGACCTTCAACCTTTCTTTTCATAAAGCATTTAAGACGGCAATTGCCAACTACATTTTTCATTCATAAGGAAAATACTTGTGGCCTAAGATCATTACAGGGTGCTGATTGTGTGAGAACTATTCTCGATCCCATAGTGAGACATAACGCTCATGCTTAAGCTCTTACTCCCGGGATGGCTACATATAACATTTCGGACCATTATATTAACCCTCGTCAGGGCCTCTAGGGTTTATCCGGACTTATCCCCTAGGAAAACATTACATTATATCATATTGTCCGCAGCACATTATCTTAGCCACTCAAAGCGTATCGGCCATAACGGCTAGTAGTTTTCCGTTTCAAACAATGAAATCATTCAACGTATAATTCCCATCTCCCTTTTGTTAAAACGTTTTAGGGGTTCCTCCCAAATACTATTTGAATAGCTAAAATAGGCCATAGCTCGTTACTAGACATGGCTATTGTTCATTTAAAACACATGAAAAGTCATTAGTCAAAACATCCCCCTTCCATACACATGTTACATTTTAAATATGCAAGGAAAGGGAAACACACACATCACATTTAAACACTTCGTAATCATTTCAACACAATGAGCCACACATGGCCTCGCAATCCACACGATTGCGGTAATTTCATAACCCGAACTCCCTCCTCACAAGCACCGTACCACAAGACCTCGATCGCTCATAATTCTTTCCTCAAACCATCCAACTACCAACTCGATTCATCGATTTATTAATCACATCATCTTATCATATTAGCTTATGTAAAAGAGAGGGGAGTTTAGGCCCTTACCTGAGCAACCAGCATCATTCAGCGGAGCGTTACAACAAACGTGCAAATAGCCACATTTATTCGTAATTCAACGATACTTTATTCAGTAAATCAAATATAATTCCATGCTAAACACAACAATGCATTTCGAAGTAATTTCCCTAGCACGAATGTACTAAAAGGGTTCAAATTTATTTCGTTTACACACATAAAACATTAGCTAGTCCAATTCGAATGGAAGACTAACTTCGTTTTTAATCCATTTTCATAAATTAGCTACATAACTTGAATCGATGCTAAATATGTTAAATTAACTTCGATTTTAATTCCGTTTTAAACTATAACTCATTAACTTGAATCGAAGCTAAATACGTTAAATTAACTTCGATTTTAATTCCGTTTTAAACTATAACTCATTAACTTGAATCGAAGCTAAATACGTTAAATTAACTTCGATTTTAATTCCGTTTTAAACTATAACTCATTAACTTGAATCGAAGCTAAATACGTTAAATTAACTTCGATTTTAATTCCGTTTTAAACTATAACTCATTAATTAGGCATAATTCATTTTAAAGTCATTTTTCAAGCGCGATTTAACACGTATCGATTTGAAGAGTCATTCATTGCCTCGGAATTACATTTCAAGCCTATTTAAGTCGTTTTAGCATAACATGATTCGAGTTATTATCAGGCAGCGAGTTTGCACATGCATCAATTCAGGTATTATTGAAAGTACGGTTACAGCCTATAACAATTCCTGTGCATTTCTAAGCTGAAAATTTACTGTTTCAAAACATGCATACTGACGGCAGTGAGCAAGGTATGTTTGTGCGGTTTGGGCGTGCATAAATAGGCTTGAAATTACCAGGCATCACATTTTCAATCAATCTCGGACATTTCTAACTACTTGAGCTAACCTTAATCTGACATGCAACATCATTCTACTGAGTTCATACTTAAAATAACAGCAACAGCTTAGGAGAGGATGTTCACTCACCTGAAAGTGCTTAATTACCCACTCACTTGGCAGTAATTCACGCCCAAACCCTTTTGAATTCGTTCTTGGTTCAGCTACACCCAGAACCGAAACCCTAGCTTTGATTTGGTCGCGATTTGGGGTTGTCTGGGGTCGAATTCGACCCCCAGATTTATAGAGGAGGTGGAGTGGGCAGTGGCTCGCCGGAATCCGGCACGTGGGCGGTGGTTTTTAGGTGTTAGACGCGTGGTTGGAGAGCTGACTCGTTCGTGTGACGTGGGGGAAGGAAAACAGGCAGTGGTTGGGTGGCTGGCGACGCGTGGGTGAGGCCAGACAGCTCCTCCTCTCGCCGGCGACACGTGACGGCCGGCGGTGACGCCAGGCGGCGACCGGTGGCCCGCGAGAGAGAGAGAGAGAGCGTAGCAGAGAGAGAGAGAGCGAGGTGCGAGAGGAGGGGGGGTCGGGTTCTGCCCGACTTCGGTCCCCCTTCCCCCTTTTCAATTTTTTTTTTTTTTTTTGGGTTAAACTAACAACATACAGCTAAATTTTGATCCGTACTCGCTAATAGTTAGGTTAAACCCAAATTGAACGACCTACCATGTACATTTTGGTTTAAACTTTGGGAATCTGTCAAGTAAAACAAAAAGCGATTTTAAAAACTGGGTTTAGCATAGATTCAAATGTTTTATAAATAAGTAGCGTCAATGATAATATTAGTCAAATAATCGCCCCTTTTATTGAAACTAGTCGCTAAAAACTCACACGGTCGATTTAATACTTTCGTCGGATAACAAATTAAAAGCAACTGGTAAAATCAACAACTAAACAGTTAGTCGGTGATAGCACGAAAGCATGGCCCTTACACTGGTGGATGAAGGTATCCCACATCGGGAGTTGAGGAGAACGAACCACGCCTTATAAGCGTGGGGAAACCTCAACCCATCGAGGCGCCTTTTGAGGACAAAACCGTGACGGGTGCACTGGACTCAGGGTGAGCGTGCCCGCTTTGTAGCCCTAAAGCAGACAATACCTCGATGGCGGGTGGTCGTGGGCTGTTACAGTGGTATCAAAGCCATGGACCCGACCCGATGTGCCAGCGAGGACGCTGGGCCCCCGAGAGGGGGGTGGATGAAGGTATCCCACATCGGGAGTTGAGGAGAACGAACCACGCCTTATAAGCGTGGGGATACCTCAACCCATCGAGGCGCCTTTTGAGGGCAGGGATGGTGGTAGTGTCCCGCCTGCCCCAAGAGGACAAAACCGTGAGGGCAGGGATGGTGGTGGCGTCCCGCCTGCCCAACGCGGACAATACCTCGATGGCGGGTGGTCGTGGGCTGTTACAGTGGTATCAGAGCCATGGACCCGACCCGATGTGCCAGCGAGGACGCTTGGCCCCTGAGAGGAGGGGTGGATGAAGGACTCCCACATCGGGAGTTGAGGAGAACGAACCACGCCTTATAAGCGTGGGGATACCTCAACCCATCGAGGCGCCTTTTGAGGGCAGGGACGGTGGTAGTGTCCCGCCTGCCCCAAGAGGACAAAACCGTGAGGGCAGGGATGGTGGTAGCGTCCCGCCTGCCCAAAGCGGACAATACCTCGATGGCGGGTGGTCGTGGGCTGTTACAAAAACACCCTGTAAACAATTTGGGTAAGCAATTCTCGAAAGCTATGCTGGCTGCTTGGGGAGATTCCTCTGAGGATAAAGGAGAATCTGAAGCTGAAGAAGGAGTCGTAGCACTTATGGCACAAAGTGATTCAGATTCAGATGATAAATCAACAATCAGCCTCTCAGATCTCAAGAACAAGGTACATGGTCTTAACAAAGCCACTTTAGAAGAACTTCTATATAATTTGATAGACACATGTGCTGATCTAAAAAGAGAAGTTCGTGACCTAGAGCTTGAAAATGAAATTCTTAAAAATGAAAAACTCGGTTTACATGAAAATGTTAATATACTCAAAGAAAATCTCTTTATAAAAGAAGGAGATTACTCTCGAATAGAGGAAAAACTCTTTGAGGTGGAAGGAATGGTTGAGTCCCTGCTCAAAGAGAACAAGGGGTTGCATGCTAATAAAGAAAAACTGGAAACCGAGCTTAGCACAAACAAACGCTGGAACAAATCTTCACAGGCCCTTGCTTGGTTAAACACTCACCACAGTCGAAACAAAAAGGGACTTGGGTATAAGCCTAAACGAACAGTTTACCCAATTCATAGAAAGTATGTGGGATTACATGAAAACATTGTTTGCTTTCATTGTGGTAAAACTGGTCACTATCGATATTCTTGTCCTTTAAGAAAATATGCCAATGAAAAGAATGAAAGGTATGTGAAACAAATCTGGATTAGAAAAGATGAGCTTTACATGTCTAAAGGAATGAGACCCAAGTGGATCTGGGTTCCCAAAACTAACCCGTGATTTGTTTTGCAGGCTGAAGTGAGAGAGAACAATCCCACAAATAACCCAGCAAACAGGGTAAGAAACACCTTGTCAAACAGATCAGAAAACAACCTTGAAAACAGGCAGCTGTGGTATGTTGATAGTGGGTGTTCGCGGCACATGACTGGAGAAAGATTAAATTTTCTCTCACTTACAGCTTTGAATGGTGGGAGTGTAGCATTTGAAAACGGCAAGTCTGGGACAATTGTCGGTATAGGTAATATTGGTAAAACTCTCTCCCATTCAATTGACAATGTGCACTTGGTTGATGGTTTAAAGCACAATTTGCTAAGTGTGTCCCAACTGTGTGACAAGAACAACCTATTGGTGTTCTCACGAACACGTTGCTTGGTTGTGAATGACGACACAGGAGATGTTGTGTTGAGGGGGAAGCGATGTCAAAATGTTTATAAAGTCTGTATTTTCACTCTTTCCCAAAATAATCTGACTTGTTTAAATGCATTAAATGATGATATAATGCTATGGCACAAGAGACTAGGTCATGCAAGCCTATCTTTGTTAAACAAACTTGTTTTCAAAGATTTGGTTAGTGGACTACCTTCCATCAAGTTTAATGATGACAAGGTATGTGAAGCTTGTGCAAAAGGCAAACAAGTCAGATCTTCTTTTAAATCGAAAAAATGTGTAAGCACTACTCGACCTCTAGAATTATTGCACATTGATTTGTGTTGTCCCATGAGGGTAACCAGTAGAGGTGGGAAAAAGTATGTGCTTGTTGTAGTGGATGATTACTCTCGATTTACTTGGACCCTGTTTTTGGCATCCAAAGATGAAACCTTTGAGAATTTTATTGCCTTTCTCAAAAAGGTTGAAAGAGAGTAGGACACTCTTAATTAGCTTGAGATCTGATCATGGAACTGAGTTTGAAAATGCAAGTTTTATCAACTATTATAATGAACATGGTGTTGATCATAACTTCTCAGCTCCAAGAACACCCCAACAAAATGGGGTGGTTGAGTGCAAAAATCGCACCCTGGAAGACATGACCAGAACAATGCTTATTACTAGTGGTCTTCCTAGGTATTTTTGGGCAGAAGCATTGAACACCTCATGTTACATTATAAATAGATGCATGATCAGACCCATGTTGAATAAAACTCCTTATGAACTTTTCAAAGGCAGAAAACCCAATCTTACGCACCTAAGGACATTTGGTTGTAGGTGTTTTGTGCATAATAATGGGAAGGATGCCTTAGGAAAGTTTGACCCTAGGAGTGATGAGGCAATATTCCTTGGCTATTCTTCTCATAGCAAGGCATACAAAGTCCTTAACAAAAGAACCTTGTGTGTTGAGGAAAGTGTGCATGTGCTTTTTAATGAATCTAACGTGTTGAGTGAGAATGATGCACAGGAAGATGAACTTGAATTAGGTCTTGTTCGAAACGAAGTGTTGCTCCAAGATAAACGAGGTAAGAACACCATGGAGAAAACAACTCCTGAAGGTGTTCCTCAGAACAGCAGGCAAGGTGAACACCAAACAAGGGAAAACACCGCTGAACCCTGTTCGGAACCGTGTTCTTCAGGAATAGACTTACAAACATGTGCAGAAACAGGCTTGAGAGATGATCGTAAGCATTATGTTACGACTAGAGTAGAGCATGGGTCTGTGGATCCTCTTACCCCACGACCATGGAAGCACCATAGTTCGCACCCTCTTGATCAAATCTTGTCAGATATTAATATTGGAGTGCAAACTAGATCTAAGCTAAAGAATTTTTGTGCTTCCTATGCTTTTCTTTCTAACATTGAGCCAAAAAGTGTGAATGAAGCTCTTGCAGATTCAGATTGGATCACGGCTATGCAAGAAGAGCTTCATCAATTTGAGAGAAACAAAGTATGGCACCTTTACCTAAACCTGCAGAGAGAATAATCATTGGAACCAAGTGGGTGTTCCGAAACAAACTGGATGAGTCAGGAACAGTCACTAGGAACAAGGCACGGCTAGTTGTACAAGGATACAATCAAGAAGAAGGGATCGATTACGAAGAAACCTTTGCACCAGTTGCTAGAATTGAGGCTATTCGAATTTAATAGCCTTTGCAGCTCATAGGGAAATCAAGTTATATCAAATGGATGTTAAAAGTGCATTCCTAAACGGATACCTTAAAGAAGAGGTGTATGTCAAATAACCCCCTGGTTTTGAAAATGGTGATTTTCCAAATCATGTTTTTAAACTTGACAAGGCACTTATGGTTTAAAACAAGCTCCAAGAGCTTGGTATGAACGGTTGTCAAGTTTTTTACTTGAAAATGATTTTAGAAGAGGCACGGTAAACAATACCTTGTTTCTAAAATCTAAGGGGGAACATTTTTTGATTGTCCAAATATATGTTGATGACATTATATTTGGTGCAACTCATCATGATTTATGCAATGAATTTTCAAATATGATGAGGACTGAGTTTGAGATGAGCATGATGGGTGAGCTTAATTTTTTCTTAGGCTTACAAATCAAGCAAACTCCAAACGGCACCATGATCCATCAGCAAAAGTATATCAAGGAGTTACTTAAGCGTTTTGGGATGGAGGCAGCCAAACCCATAGACACTCCTATTTCTCCTTCAACCAAGTTGGTTATGGATGATGGGAGTCCCTCAGTTGAGGAGAAACTCTATTGGGGTATGATTGGGTCACTCTTATACCTAACCGCTAGTAGACCTGATATTGTTTTTAGTGTTGGTTTATGTGCCCGTTTTCAGGCTAACCCTAAGGAAACTCATCTTAAGGCTGTTAAACGGATATAAGGTATTTGAAACATACACCCAATTTAGCTTTATGGTATCCTAAAGGTTGCAATTTTGATCTTGTTGGATATGCTGACGCTGACTATGCTGGATTCCTAGTTGGTAGAAAGAGTACCTCAGGTATGGCTCACTTTCTTGGACCTTGTTTGGTATCTTGGGCTACCAAGAAGCAACATTCAGTTGCCATGTCCACAGCAGAAGCTGAATATGTTGCAGCAGCTTAATGTTGTGCTCAACTGTTGTGGATAAGGCAACAGCTTAAGGACTTTTGTGTTGACATTGGATGCATTCCTATTTTTTGTGATAACACAAGTGTAATTAATATTGCCAAAAATCCATGTCAACATAAAAGAACAAAGCATATTGACATTCGACATCATTTCTTGAGAGATAATGTTGAAAAGAGTTTAATCTCTATGAATTTTTGCTCAACGAAAAATCAAATTGCTGATATATTCACTAAGGCACTAGCTAGAGACCAATTTGAGAGAAACAGACTGGAATTGGGGTTGGTGAAAACACCCTGAGAACACCTGTTCTCAGAGTTAGATCAAGCTGACAAAACACCCTATAATACATGTTCTATCCACTTGTTTACAATTATTGCTATCAAAACAGTGGTCTATGCTTAACAAATATGTGTAGTCTTGTGTGCTATTATGATTATTTATGAAGACTGCTGCCTTGGGAGATGTAGAAAGAGTATTCATGACAGACCTTGGAATGAGAGAAGCATGTTCAAGAACAGATGGCTCGAACAGGTATGCCTTGATTGTCATTAATGTATGCTGCCTGCTTAAATTCTATGTGTTTCCTAGGTGGCCCTTCATAACGGGTAGGGAGTTTAAAAACCCCCTTTGCATGTGTCTGTTTTCCCCGTCTTGCTCTCTCTCTCTCTCTCTCTCTCTCCTCTGTTCTTGCTTTCAAACCCTAGCAAAACCCTCTAAACCCTAATCTCTCTCCTCTAGCAAACAATAGCTTCCAACAACACCTCTCACTCAAAAGCCCTCGTCCTTACTTCCTCAATCCCTGCTCCTTCTCGCCCAATCTCGTACAAGCCTTTCAAATTCCTGAAAAGCTTGTCCCTAAAATCAGTGGGAATGGGGATGGATGATATTCCCTTTGAATGTCAAAGGGAATTGGTGTTCCTCGTAGGGGCAATTGCTTGTCCCATTTCAGGCGAGTCAGAGGGAATAAAGTCGGGGTCTCAAGAACAATTCTTGGAAACCCCTGAAGGGTTTAATTTTGAGCCCTGTTCTTCTGGGTTGTTCTCTGACACCGCGACAGAAACAGGGGCTGCATCTGTCGAAGGTGTGTTTGTGGAGGATCTGCATGTCGACTTCCAAGGGAAGTCGAATGAGTCGTCAGAGGAGAGTCTAGAGAAGAATTCCCTCCCTGAGGCTGAAATCTCCCCTCCAGTCTTTCAAACTGGAGAGAAAAGGAAGAGGGTGAAAATCGTGGCTAGGCGTAGCAGAACGCCAAGAACAAGGCCACAACCAAGGTCTCAACCCTCTCAAACTCCTCAATCCTTTAAGCTCTCTCGAAAATCTGCAAGGCTAGCGTTTCAATCCTCTCATCGTCCCTCCAAACCCTCTGCTCCTATCATCGAGGAGATTTCTTCTTCTTCTGAAGGGTTCTCGAGTTTTGACTCTGAGAACACCGCCTTCAAACAGGGGACACCGGTGTTTTTCGAGTCCTCTGAAGAACAATCTCCTCCAAAACCAACCAATAAACCTGCTGTGAAGCCCTCTCCTGCCAACACACCCCTCAAGCGAAAGCCCAGAACAGCCCCCTACCAGAAACTACCACCTCTGTTCCTGTCCTTAAACGCCCAAAGTAGTTCACTCCCTCTCCTATGTCTGACAAACATGCGCAGTTGCTGAAGCGCAATGTCGTCAGGGAGAAGGTAGTGAATGTAAGCTTTTTCGAGGAACAGGGTCTGGGGGTGTTCTTGACCAAGCTTCGAGCCCAAGGCTGGCTTGAGTTGTTTGCAAATACCCAGCAAGGGTGTTCTGTGCCCGAGTTGGCTGAATTCTATGCCAACTGTTCTGTCACAAATGGGGTAGTGACAAGTGCTGTCAATGAGTGTCATTTCTCCTTTGATGAAGCCACCCTAAGTGATATTCTAGGCATCCCCTCTCGTAGATTTGCTGTGTATGTGAGGGAAGACAAAACTGCCCTGGAAACAGCCAGGCTCTTAGAGGTGTCCAAACGCCTTAGTCAAAAACAGGGCCTGAGAACACCCTTCTCGGTTAAGAAGGGTGAAATGACCTCCCTGCACCAACTACTGTTTATGTTCACCATCAAGAACATAATACCGCGAGGTCAAGGGCGAAATCCAGCAGATGCCTTCGATCAATGTCTGGTGGACCTACTGGATCGGGAGGAACCAGTAAACCTCCCTGCAATCATGATTCGCCACATAGAGCGAATTGCGAACACCACCCGGGCATATGATCTTGGCTGTGGGTTTCTGTTGACAAGGGTGCTTGAGCACTTTGGGATAGTGCTCACACGAAGAGTGGCGGCCCAAATCATTGATGAGATAGGGATTGACACTCTCCTAGGGTGTGGCTATGAGGTTGGCGAAGGGTCAGTTTCCAAACAGGGACGTCGACCACCTCGACCACCTGTTTCTGGGCAACCGTCCGTCAAAGTTGAGGCTGTTCTTGAGGACAATGCTCGCCTCAAGGATGAGCTCTCAGCTGTCAAGGCTGCTCTTGCTGAGGAATGAGCTCTCTCGACCAAACGCCATGAAGATCTCCTTGCACTTCTCTCCACTCGTGCCCCCAGCATTCCTCCTCTGCAAACGAAACCACCCCCTGCTCCCTGATTGTATAGGCTGCTCTCTAGTCTCCTCCTTTCTTAATTTCGTGTTTGGCATTGTATTTTTTAATGCAATATCTCATTATTAATGCTTCTTGCCCCTTCTGCTACATACTTCTTTTCTTGCATTCATAATGTTGTTTATGCTTTTTAATGATGCCAAAAGGGGAAAGAAGAGTGTAACCCTCCTATTGACGAATGAACCTAGCATTGACTTAAGTGGACCTTGACTTACGTGGATCCCTATCAGCATTCAATTTCTTTTTTTTGTCAATATGGTCACTTGGTTTGTCATCATCAAAAAGGGGGAATTTGTTGAGTTATTATATTTAGTTTTGATGATAACAAATCCAATTGTAAAAATTTGTCCTAGTAATATTGCTCCAAACACGGTCTCCAAACAGACCTAACTGGTGTTTGTGTTCTTTATTATACTAACTGGTTTGCTACATGTGAGAACAAGTCTTCAAAACAGGTTTTACTTGGTGATTCTATATTAAGTCAAGAACACCATCTCGATAGTTGATTGTAAGGCATGTTCCTGAACTCTAGCAATGGAAAGAACAACCCCAGCAAATAAGGTGGCCTTGGTGTTAACAGCAGCACCATAAATCTTGGACAAGATGACATTCAAAACAAGAAGTCTCGGGTATATAGGTTTTATTTATTTAGACTCTTGTTAATATGCCAATATTGAAAACATCATTTTAAACACCCCTTGAATCGGTATTTGCGCTAAGTGCTTCAGAACACCAGTTGCGAACAACCCTGCGAACAGGGTGCCTAGGGTGTTTCTGAACTACAGTAGCCACACCCGGTTATCTTTGAAAATTTATTTTAGTTGGCTAAGATCTCCATATTACTTTCCTTGAATTTCAAAACTGCTATTTCTCTGGAAAGGATATTTCTTGAAAATATTATGGGAGATTTTCGAAAATAAGTCTTGGGAGATTTGCCAAAGCTTAAAGATTTCCTTTGACCATATTTTCGGATATGGTAAAGTTTCAAAAGCTGAAAATTTCTGGTTGCTTTTTTGAATCCACCTCACGGTTACGGGAAGATAAGGGTTATCTTTTGAGATATCAAATCCCTTATATTTTGGCAAAATTTTATCACTAGCCGTAGGAGAACATTTCCTGATTGAAAATCGTTTTCTATACTTAGCTAATTCTGTGGCTTATGACCGTTGGTTTTTGTGTTTAAAAACCTCAGCTTTTTCTCTCCCAGTAGACACACAACATACGAGAAAAGAGCAGACAGAAAACTCAGGTTGAATTTGCTTAAACACAGCTTTTTGAAAAATTCAGGAAAATCAGAAAACACGGTCTACACTCAAAGATTCTTGAGCTTCATTCTGAAAAGCAAACCATGACAAGCTGTGTTTGATTTTGAGTTTTCAAACCATTGGCATAATAGGATCTTCATTGTACCTTACATCTGCTTAGTAAGAAGCACCCCCTATAAGGTGTTTGTAACCCTGATCTTGAATCAGAAAAGTGAGTGAGTGTGTCCCAGTCGTGTGGACTTGGACGTGTCTAATCTTGCGAAGGTTGGACGTGGTGTAACCTGTCTTTGGGAAGAAAGTTACGTGGTTGCAAGTTGTAACAAGGTGTGTTACATTTGTAACGTGTGAAGCCCGTTAGTGAAAGTGGTTAAATCCTACACGAGGTAGGTCGTGGTTTTTCACACCTCAGTTGGGGTAGAGGTGTTTTCCACGTAAAAATTGTGTGTGCTTTATTTTCTGCATCTATCTTGGTGATTTTCGCCTCTGCAATAATTGAGAACACCCCGTGCAAACAAGCTATCAGGGTGTTTGTCATTTGAGAACAACCTCTGTGAGGGTGTTTGTTATTTACAACGCGAAAATCAGACACTACAATTCACCCCCCTCTTGTGGTTGTATACTCACGAACTCAACATCTGTAATTCACCTTTCTCTGGTTAATGAAGTTAGACATAGCAGAAAATCTACCTTCAGTATTATTACTCTATTTCAGCATAAATATCATTTTAAAACCCAAAAAACAAGAATACATTGCCTTTACATGATATAAAAATCCAAAAAGAAGTAAGAAAAAAATCAGGTTAAAAATCGGCTGAAAAAGTAGAAAAAGAAGAAGATGGAGTATGACGTATTATCTGATGATAATGAGGCTGCCAATAATATCTTATTAGAAGAGGAAACTTATCAACGGATAAACCTTATTAAAATAGAGGATCTAAATATGTCACCTTTAGAAGAAATTAGAAGAAAATTGGATTAAAAAAATATAGTAGAATGGTTGTTGAAGACAAGATTAATGAAATCGAAGAAGAACTCGGCTTAGGTGAGATAGAAACCAATCTGGTTAACGATACCATTCCTCAGCCTGAAGAATTCGATGAACCTTCTAGAGGAAATACTCATTTTATATGACCTAGATATGTTCCAACAGGACGTATGATAAATTTTTCCTTCAGGTCCATCCCAAGGAAAATTACAATTTTCGAAGAAGTTGGCCTTACTCCAATTAGTCAGATAGAATACATCTTAAACATAGATGGAACTCGTAATTGAGAAGAGATATTTGAACATTGGAAAAGAGGCATGAATAGCATCTTAAACCTATACACTACATGCACTGCTGCAAATTTCCTGAGCCACATCGAACATAACTTCTCAGGCACTGTAGCTGACTGGTACGATTCATTCAATGAAGATGGTAAAAACACATTAAGAATGATGAAAACACCAGCTGCAATGTTCAAAAATTTATGTAAGGAAATTGAAACTATGTTTATCGGTGCTAAACTTGATTCAGAAGAAAAAGCAAGAGAATGATAGAGAAAGATTAATAACATAGAATTATGGGATATAAGATATCTGAAAAATCATATTGCTGAATTTAGTTAATATTATTACAAAATTGGGCATAATGAAACTAATCTTGGTATGTTCTATAACAAATTATCATATCCAATAAATTTCATAATTGATGAAAAATACGTTGCATGGCTTGAACGAACAGATGTCATTGATACCCTTGGTTCAAGAATCTCTTATTTAAGAAAATTGGTCAATGATCAATATCTTGATTTCCAAAAGCAAAAGAAAATTAAGAATCAATTCCTAACTTGTTGGGATTCACCCCACCAATGCGAAAAAGAACTTGAAAGGAGACGGAAAAGAAAGTTTTATTAAAAAAAAGAGCTTTAATAAGCAGAGAGGAGAGAAATACATAAGAAAATATTATAACAAATCAAGTTTTAAAAAACGTAGATTTTTTAGGAAAGCAACTTATTGTCTAGTAGGGAAAAAAAAACCTGCAAATGTTGGGCATGCAGAGAAGTAGGATATTATGCTAATGAATGGAAAAATAGAAAGAATAATAAGCTTATTGAAACCTTAGATAGCCTAGATTATGTTGAGCTTAGTAAAGATGCAACATTACACTTAGCTCTAAGTAACAACAAAAGAATTGTTGAAATTATAGTGGACAATGAATATGAAGAAAAGCGATTATGAAGAAACTAGCTATATGATGGAAAGCAGCTCGGTTAGTCTTGGTGATCCTCAGAGAGAAGAGTTCGTTGCAGACAATGATCATGAGGTAATCAAAGGAGATTGGTTCCTTCCCATAATTCAAAAAGACATGATCTATAAAAAAATTCATCTTTTAATTAAAAAGTAAGTATGTATGCGAGATGATAAAAATTGATCGGTCATGGATATCTAGCTTTGCCAACCCTACAAAGATTAACAAGAAAAATATGATAAAAATTGATGAGAATGGAAAAATAACCATTAAAATCCAATTATTAAGAAGCATGAGTATGAGATCAGAATGGGGAGAAGGATCTTCATGAACTAAAGAAGAGCTTAAATAAGATGATACAATTAGTATGACTAGCAAAATGAGTAAAATAAGTTTGAATCTGTAAGACCCAGTGTACATCGAAGTGTGAGTCTAGAAAAAAAGGTCATTTGGTACAAAACAAGAACTGTTAGTGAGCTAATTTATGAGGATGAATTAGTAAAAAACATAACTTGGAAGATATGCTATAAAGTCACCAACACAAATCCTAACAGCATCTATATCCCAATAAACATATGCTTAGAAGGATATAATAAATATAACTTATGTGTCTACATAGACAGTATTTGTTCTGTATACCTTGGGAAAAAATCTTTATTTCCAGAATTTATGTGAAAAAAAGCCAAAAATTCTTTACAAGTAAGGATAGCTGACAATAGCATTATGAGCCATAATGAGGTAATAGAAGGGTTATCCATAGAATTAGGAGGAGCCCAATGCATCACACCAGTTCTATAGGCTACCGATCAACCCTCTTATGATATGATTATTGGAAATAATTTTCAGATATTATATTGTTCATACACACGGACCATAAACCAGATAATATTCACAATAAATGATCACTCAGTTCCTATTGAAAAATTAAGTAAGGCTTACACTCATCGGGAAATTGAGTTTACACACAGCCAGCGTGGTGAGATGGTAATGCCAACACAACGTGAGATAGCACTGACAATCTTATTACTGAAATTATCTATTAAAGAGCAGATTGTTGAACAATAGGGAAAATTATGTAAAGAATTCTATTCTAATAATCCATTAAAATTTTAGGATAAAGATAAAACATTTCCTAAAATCACTCTATTAAATTACAACACTATTATCCGAGTCAAACAAATAGTGTATACACACCAAGATATAGGAATTTGATAAACAAATCAAAAAACTTCTGGATAAAAGATTAATTAGAAACAGCAAGAGTCCTGACACCAGTCTCACTTTCATGCTAAAAAATCATGCAAAAGAAAAAAAAAATCCCAACTAAAACCATACACCCAAAAACATAACAAAAGAAAAGCAACCAACGAAACAGTCGTCGCGGTAGCAGCAGCGATGATGATGATGCTGATGATGATGATGATGATGATGATAATAATAATAATAATAATAATAATAAAGAATTAGCCTTTCCCTCCCTCCTCTGCTTGCCTCTTTCCTCTTTTCCTCTTTGAAACCCTCTATATATATATATATATATATATATATAAACCTCTACTTCTTCCTCTTTTCTAAATCGTTGGGGTTGCTACTGCCATCGCAACCAGTTGTGAACCCTTCGTAATTTGATTGAAGCGACTGCTCTTTTCTTCTAGTAAACTTTCGCTTCGCAACAGTTATGGTTACCTATGTTCCTCTAATCTAATAGGTTTGAGTTCTCGTTTATTGTTATTTTTTCCTCCTTACGCAAACCTTATTAAAATCGTTGATCCAGTCAACCTATTCTTTTCTTTCTCAAGCAAATCTTAATCTAAAAGGTTTTATCTCTCACATATTGTACAAGTCTCCTCCTCCTCCCCCCCCCCCCCCCCCGGCCCCCCAACCCATGCAGCTCTTTAAAAATTGTTGATTCACGCGAAGTAGGTTCTAGTATTTTTGCTGACGAGATATCTTTGTCAGTTTATCTTCTAAACTCATTGATTTTGATTGCGAATAATTCAAAATTGAAAGTTTGCCTTATTTGGCCAATATAATCTTCCTTTGAATGTTAAATATATCAAATTTTTTTTGGGGGTGCTATAAATATATCATATTATGTAAGTACCCATTCCATAACATCATACTACATCCTGCCAACATTTGGAAAACGTATTTGGCTTTCCTATTTCTGGTGAACCCTATTATTACACCCCTCCCAACCCCCCCCCCCCCCCCAAAAAAAAAAAAAAAATCAAAGCAAACGTGGTGAAAGTTACAATAGGTGATCACTTGTTGGCTCCAGCCAGGAAAGGACATTGATCCCCAATGTCGGAATAACCTTACAGCACACCGTCGATCATTACAAACCAAAATTGCAAACTCGATACATGGCTGTAGTAACTCAGAACAATACGCACCCCAATTAACCTTGGTGTACAGAATAAGCATTGTCCTCCAAAACCGTTGAAAGACACAACATTCCGATTTAGCCAACAACAATCCGGAGACAAATGAGAATTTCACTATGAAAACCATATCAAAAAAACAAAAGAAAAAAGGTGGGTGGCCAAGAAATGTCACAAAACATCAACATTTATATCCATCTACCGCTATCGGTAATAGGGAGCCTGACCAGCAGGTGAAATTGCACCAGGAGGCGGTATACTGGGCTGTGCTGGAGGTGAAGCCATTGGCATAGAGCTCAAACCAGGAGGCGGCACCAAAGGAGAAGTAGCTGCAACTGGTGCAGAAACATAAGCAGGTGCAGGACCTGCAGGGCATGACGTAAATGTCTGGCCAGGAAATGTGCTAGGCACTGAAACAAACGTTCCTTGGCCAGCTGAGATGGTTGGGTCCCATGAGGATGTTGCGGCAATCAGATTCTGAGTTAGCATATTGGCACTAGTACCATAGCCACTTGGAGGGTATCCTGCAGTTGCTTGAGGATTTGGCCAGGCTGTTGCTGAAGCTGCGGGGTAGCTTGGGTTTGGTTGCGATGCTAGCAGCGTGGGGTCCAGGACTGTGTAATCTCGACTTTTGTCACTATAAGCCTATCCCAGAAGAAAATTACTAATTTAGATAATTACTAATTTAGATCCAGAAAATCAGCTTTAAAAAGGCAGATGAATAATGTTTTGGGTAAGCTTGAGAAGCATACATGTAACGACCAAATTTTTATTTTTTGCACTCATGGATTGCAACTTTCTTTGTAATAGACTCAAAAGCACATATGTATACCTTTACATTGAGATCAGTATGACGAGAATATGTTAGATGAAGCTTACAATAGCCACCATCATATATGCAGTGTCCTTCCATTGCGTCTTTGGCAACAGAGGCTGTTGTAATATCTGAAGGAAAGGCGAAAAGAATATGCAGTCCGTCAGCAAACATTTGCTTCTTTGCTGTCATTTTCATTATCGTTCATACACAGCTCCCCCATGGGTAATGGGTACATCAGAACAGTAACCGTCTTATTGACAAATGCTGCTTAGCATGATACAATGTTCCACATAAAGCTGCCTATTTTGAGTATATCAGTGCAATTTTTTTACAGTTTTACTGCCAATCCCACAAATCATTCCCCATGGTAAATAAGCCATGTATTAAATGCAACTTCATTTGAAGAGAAACAAGAGCAGAAAGAGTGGATTAGCATTGGCTTTAAACTATAATAGCAGTGTCAATGAAATGAAAGTGGAAACAGGTTCACAAGAAGATCATACTTTAAATTTCGTCAAGGCTTATTTGTGGAAAAAGTCCATTGCCTAAAAAATAACAAATAACAAACAAAAACCAGTGACGAGAGGTATTTCCCTATGTACCAGAACAAAGAAGCTAGTTCAGAAGCCTGTTGACCAGGAAATAAGGAAACCTAACATGGGGGGGGGGGGGAACCATGCCCCACAAATGATACACACCAAAATCAAGCAGATAATACACAGGAATACAGAGATACAAACCAAAAGACCGAGAAATGATCCCTCACCAGGATACTGAATCAGTGCCTGTGTCTGCCCATTTTTCTCAAATATGGCAATTTTTTGAACAGTCCCAAATGCAGAAAACACCTGAAGGAAAACATAGAATAAGCACAAGAACGGAATTCAGTCAAAACTGATAACTAATGTGCAAGACCAGGAATGCATTCCATTACCGTATGAAGAACATCAGGAGTCACCGCATATTGCATATTTTCAATAGCAGCCAGAAGCACGTTACTCTCTGGTTCTTTTTTAGTACCATCAGCACCCACAACCGGCTACATAAAGGCAGGACATTAGTGAACCTTGAAGATAAAGTCAACTTACATCATGTGAAAAATTACCTGAACAAAGCCCTCGAATGCTGTCGGGTTCACAGGAAGGTAGGGATTGGTATAGTCCCTGCAAAAGGGCACAATGCGTTTGTAGGGCAAAACATGCTATAATGGCTTAGCCTACTGCACATATCTAACAGCGAGGTGAATAAGTAGCATAGCTGTTCGACACACGTGAAGTCTGAGGAGAATAAATAGCATGCCTAACAGCTAGTGAATAATGGCTTAACCTACCACACATATAATGGCTTAATCTCCTTGAGTTTAAATCCTAGGAGAAAGGATCAGAAGAACGTGAAGTCTTGTATACTTAAAAACAAGTCATACACAAGAAAACCATTTCCATCAAGGTTGCATGCAAGCATAGGGAATAGAAGTCCTATGAGATATATTATATGTCATAGGACTGTAACGAAACCGAGCCGGCTAGCCAAAGAGGTTCGGCTCGGCCTAAGCTCGGCTTGGGTTCGAGTAAAACCGAGCTCGGCCCGAGCCCGAGCCCAGCAAAAATTAGTCCATTTTTTCCTTATGTATTTGTGTGGAAATTATGAAATTGCAATTGAAGTCAACAAAATTTTGTTTCAATCCTCATTTCTTTAATCCAATAGAAAATTTTACAACTTAGTTTTGGACTGTAGCTTTAAATTTGAAAACAACAGAATATTGAGTGAGCCGAGCCGAGCACTGTGCATCTAAGCCCAAGCCTAAATTTCGCAGGCTCGGAGAGATTCGAGCCAAGCCTGAGCCCGGGCTCAGCTCGGCTCGTTCACACCCCTGTCATGATTTAAAGGGAAGAAACTTGCAGAATTTGGGAAGACTCACAAAGAAACAATATCTCAAAGATCAGCTATTAGGGCACTCAACAGTTGGGCTATATATTTCTTAGTTTGGAAAATTTGATCGAACCCCCAAATACTCGTAAATTTAGAAGACTCAACATGCTTCTTCACTTACAAGCAACCCCCCCCCCCCAAAAAAACAAAAAAAAGAGAGAAAAAGTATCCAAACACCGGGACAAAACAGTGTAGCAAATAAAACCATTCCCCTATAAAATTGAATGTTTTACTTTTCACAAAAAGATGAGCATTTTTGCATAATAAAATCTTGATAATTAATACGGTCAATACCCACTCCAAACAAAATGATAATAACATCCAGAAATAACAATCCCACATTGGGCTGGTACATAACAGAAGAAGTGACATTTGTTTTAGTCTTCACCTACTGAACCCCACAGCTACAACATCATAACTCATTATTTGGGGATATTGACATGATCTTTAAAGAAAGACGAGACTTGGCATGAAAAATCTATCCAGTGTCGACCACCAAAGATCCCAGGGATCTCGGTGGTAGCATAACTACAGAGTAACTAAGTATGCACACAACGTCTGCTTGATCATATTTCACGTGCTAAAGAGTTGTCTACACTCCGACCAATGTTCTTCTATTTCCTGTAGCGCAAATATCAACAAATGGCATACTGCATAACCACCGCAATCTCAATTTAGTAAACTACAACC
This sequence comes from Carnegiea gigantea, assembly GCA_029747015.1. Lineage (NCBI taxonomy): Eukaryota > Viridiplantae > Streptophyta > Magnoliopsida > Caryophyllales > Cactaceae > Carnegiea > Carnegiea gigantea. Next base: position 32,923 of record JAKOGI010002971.1, on the reverse strand, counting down.
CCTCCCCCCCCCCCAAACCCCCCCCCCCCCAAAAAAAGGCTAGACTGATTTAAGAGTAGCAACAACTCGTGGAAAACAGAGCTATCAAAGCTACAATTAATTGACAAATGATAGCGGAATCGAATTCGAGACCACAATTTGCACATAGGGGGGAATGAGAGAAAGAAAAACCAAGATTTTCTCCACAAAAATAATAAACATCTAAGCATAGATCTCGCTGAAGCAAGGACCAGTAAAATTCCTGCAAGCAGAGAAGAAGGGAATAAGGTCAAAACTCCCAAAAACTAGGATCTAAAGAAAGTTTACATTTCACAAGAACAATAGGACTTCTTCTACCCAGTTGGCACAATCGCCCTCTAAAGAAAACCCATTGAGTTTCCTCATCCTAGAAGGCAACAAACAAGAAGACTCATGGTAATCCAAAGGTTCTACATCAAATCCGGTTGGAGATGGATAGCTCAAGTAGGACATTTATGATTATGATAGTAACCTCAGGGGAGTTCCCCTTCTCTTTATGCTGCTGTGGTGAATAAGAATAGAAGGGATAAGGTCCTAGGTTATTATATTACGCATATGGCTGTACAAGCTAGGTTGAAGACATCTGAACCCACCTTCTTTTCCCCTGGGGGGGGTGTTGTCAAGGAGAACATCAAGAACTATGATAAAATACACTCGACAAAAGCAGTTATGATCAGGATTCACGCCCAAGGTGCTTTATGCTCCTCAACGTCCGTAGCTTTTCTATACAGCCAAGAACCTTCTGGCCCTTATGTACCACATCCATGCATCCGTACAGTTCCAAACAAAGTCATGGCAGCAAAAGAGTAGAACCAAGCTATGTCACTCAACTGTTTCAGAGATACAGCTTAAGTAAACCTGTCAATTTGGACAAGCGGGTAAAATACAGGTTTGGTGTATTTCTATTTCGGGTAAATATGGTCGGGCGTAACATGGGTTCGGATGGAATACGGGTGGGGTGTATTTCGGTACTGCGGGGGTCAAAACCGCCACATTATCATTCTCTAGGGAAAAGAAAATCGATGATAGGTCAAGTTAATTGAATGCATATCAAATACATCATTTGCATTTTATTTTTTTTAAAACAAAAGTATGCCTATCCATAATTCTAGATAAAATGAACAAATTGAGAATAAACAAGCAAGAACTTGTAAGTCATAACTTATACATTGTGTCCTAAATTTCATATGTAATAACAAAACGAAGTAGAGCTTCTCGGGGGGTTTTTTTAGGCGGATAAAAAACTTGTGAAATTTTTAACATAAGATGTCAGATTAGTGAATACAAAATTGGATTCTTATTCGTCCTTCTAGAAAATCAGATTCTAATTCATCCTTCTGTAGAGATAATATGAACCAGCCAGGCAGGCATAAAAATAAAAAATTACAGGAACTTATCCTGTAATCCATGCTCTGAAAACCCACTGAAAAGTGACAAACCACATCATCTTTTATCTTAATTTCTAATAATCAAAGCACAAGAAAACTTGCTGGGAGTGGGACAAATCAACGACCCACCAAACATGTGAATATGTGATTCAAGCAGTAAGCAACTGAACAATAGAGAGACACCTTTTCTGTTCCCCTGTAATTTTTGAAAGGGCCAAATTCTAAGTGGGACCTGGGTAAATACCTGAGCAAGAGAGATATATTTCCAAAAAAACACCCAAAGAAAAAAACTGAATTGCAAGGTTCAGTGAGTCTCTGACAGATTAAAAAGATCGCCACAGCAGACTAAATCAGAGACCAAAATTCATAATAGAAATCGAGATTTCAGAATTTAAGAAACTAATGACCACCATAGTTGATGGAGATCAAGCAATGGTACAAGATTCAGCCCCTTAAAACAGTCAAGGGAATGCAAGTTCAAGCACCAATCCTCAGGCCATAGTCCAAGCATTACTCCTGCAAAATTCTATAGAACCCGGGTATGAACCCTTGCAAAGACTCGATTTTGTTCATCTGATTTCCTAAACCTCCCAAGGGTTTAGAGCTGATATTTTTGCATAGGATGATACCTAACATCCTCATATACCAAGCCATGAAGAGAAAATCAAGGTAAGACAGCTGTTTCATGGAGATTTTGCCCCTACAAGTCAACCGTTCCCGATTGAGCTACATTCTGACCTGGTTTGATTTTCCAGCTAGTTTCCCCCATTAAACCTAATTTAGGCCTGATTTCTTTGCTTAGTATGATTATTAACATCCTAATGAAGTCATTGATGGTTTGAAATCAAGTCTAAATTAAGTAGAAGCAAGGCAACCAAGCTACTGCATTTTGGCACCAAATCGGCCAATTTGACTATTTTTTATCTACGGTTGAGATCTCTTCAAGGAGAAGGTTTGGACAACAACTTGCCTGCTTTCTTGCTAGCCTACACACTGGGAACATCATCATTGGCCCATTTGCAGCTTTGGAAGGTTACTTGGCCTGAGGAGAGATAAAGATTCCCCTCGCTTCTGATTGGCCAGCCGAAATCCAAGTCAAATCTCTGATGATTCCTTCTCTCTCCCAAGTGCAAGTGCAAGTGCAAGTGCATGGCTTAAGACACTAATGACCTAATTAAGCATGTAATTAGCTAGACTCACGTAGGGTACTTAGGCTAAGTTAAACTGGTTTTGTATTCTGATTTGTATAAGCTAGATTAGAGGTTTCCTAATGACTAAGGAAACCCCTAAGCAACTAGGCAACTGGCAGAAGCTTATTTATGTGCTTGCTAGCTTGTTCACTGGGGAATTAATGAATGACAGCCATTTTTAGTCGAGCTTTGCTCCTAGCCTTGGTTTGCTCTCAAACACTCAAACTAGCTTATCTTTACTCAAGCCAAGTAAAGTGGTGATCTAGTGAGTCTTAATCACTCTTTACGTGGTGTTTCTGCATCCTAAGAAGGGTTAAGGGCCCTAACCTGGTTGTTGTCAGTGATTTTGTATCCAAAAACCAAATTAGTTTCTATCTAAACAAACTCATCCTAACCAGGTTCTCTTGAATCCAAGGTTTCTGTTTTCACTCCCTTTGCTGCTTGCTTGCATTTCAATCTTGGACGTGGGTTAGTTAGTAAGGAGATACATCAATAGTCGTCCATATAGCTCCAAAAAGGAAAAAAAGGCCACCAATTTGGCAACCACAAGCGTTCTGGCCCTTCTAGTACAGATGGCATCTAGCAACTCAGTACTGGATGCTTTTCTTTCATGGCCTCAATTTTATTTGATGTTCCAGCGCGGTGTCTCTTAGTCTCCCATCTCGATGCTTGTCCACCACCAGCTAATGTATAGGTTCAACTTGGAGAAAGAGAAGGTGGAAGAGAGAGATTAACAGATGATGAAGGCACTTTGCGGAGAGAGATAACTAGAGGGGAACCGGAAAGAGACACAGTGCAAAGCAGATGCGACTTGTGAGGCGGACCTTGGGCTTTGGGCCTCTACCATAATTTAAGCCCAAAAAGCAATTAAAGCTCATTCTTTGCTCAATTCCCACCTCACTTGACTAAAGCTTGGCCCACCCAAAATTTAAAGTATCAACCCGTCCGGTCGACCCTGACCTAATCCACTCAAACCCCAAAAATTCCGGCTTTTCTGGGTTAGGGCAATTTCGGGTTTCCAGTCCAAATTTTGCGTTCAAAACCTCAAAAAATCAGGCGGGTTCGGGTTGCGAAATTTTTGCTAGGTCTAAGCTTAACTGCTTAAGCCTTCCAACAATGTGAACAAATATGGCTAAATCACTCAATGTCATAGACTTCCACCGACAAGCTTCTTTTATGCAACAAGTCCCCACAATGTGCTGCCCTCAGATATTGCTCTTTTTTAAAGCCAAATTGAAAAACACAATCTCCATACGTATATTGATTCCAGCTGACCAAATCACGAGGAGTACTAAGTACGCAAAACCCCCCTCCCCTGGGTAGGGCAAGTCAAGAATAATAATCGAACCATGGGAGCTTGCTAGGATGGCTAGGTGAGCAACCAACCAAGCTACCAACTCCCAGTTCTTTCTCTTCTTTCTTTGTTAGTCTTTGAGGTCAATGAATCTTTTGCAAGGCTTGGTGCCAGTGCATTAGTGCTTCGGTCTTCCACTCCAGGAAAGGCCACCTGTCTATTAGAAAGGACTTCACAAAGATATCAAACAAGAGGTCAAGCCGAGCCTTCCAATTATGAGAGTCTATTTATCCAAACTCATTCTTTTCATACAATCGTCTTAAACATGCTCTTGAAACATTGACACAAAATGATGCACTTGGACTCATGCAGTAACTGCATAGAAAGGCCAGTCTAAAAATTCTAAATTTACATGACAATATATTTTTGCTACTACTCACAAGGTAAAAATATGCCATTCCCTCAAAGTCGGCTTGTACATCTATAATAAAATACTTAGAGCCATTCTTCAAACTCTTCTCTTGCCACACAATGCAAAGTAGACATTAACATTTTATCAGCATGTATTGGACATGTTATCAATTCTTGTATTCCTTCATCCGTGACAATCCCACTAGAATAGCTATTGCATTGCAATTTCCTTATTCCACCTAGATCTACCATTCCTCAGGCTGCTCTCTTGCACACATTCCTAACTGAAAACAAGATGTCATCAATTATGTGAAGCACATAAGATCAGTGTTGTATGGTGTCACCATGGCTCAGCCATACTCATATTGAACTGTTGTGTGTCCAACATGGTCGCCATGCCACACCCGAGCCCCGAAAGTGTTCTAGGACTTTTGTCCGCCCCAAAAACACCAGTGTCATCTCAATTTTTGTCCGTTGAACCCAAATTGAAGGGGACTGTGTCCATACTCATGGATATAAGCACTTAAAGTGAGTAATTAGGTCTTGTATCACTAAGTCCACCAAAATCAATCGCTCTATTCTGTCATTCATTTTCTGCTTCCATTGCAATTTGTTCTTCCAATGTCCCCTACCCTTTTAGTAACAACATAGCTGCTAACCAAACTAGTAAAAAATGCCAAAAATTAGCAACCACCTAAGTGGTTAAGATCCTCAAAATTTCACCTGTTCTTGGAGTCCAAAAAAGCACACTACAGAATACTGACATGTGCTCTCTATCCTCTCAATTCCTTAACCCCCACCCCCTTCTTCTTTCCCGCAAAACAAAACAAAAGATTAAGAGGGAATTATGGAGTCATTTCTTCACTTTGACAAGTGACCCATCAAATTTCAGCCAAAGTACTACCAAATGATCATTAAATGACCTATACATATTTTCTGGAATTCATTCGTCATCACTCTCCAGTTTCTTCCTTTAAATATCTCAAGCCACGCATTGCATGAGTAGCAGCTAGTAAAATTGCAAAACTAATGAACATGTCGGACAGTTGGCGTTCCTGCTAACGAATGAAAGTCTACATGCAAAGAGAAAGAAGCAGAAAAAGGCTCCCTCCACTATAGGACAGTGAAAGCAAAATCTTGGCATCAAGATCACCGAAGCAGCAGCCAATATAGGGTCTATACTACTGAGGACATTAACACAAAACCTCCATTGTTTACAAAGATAGACTCAAATATGCATGAAGATGTCACAGAGTCAAAGAAATTACTATAGCTCCCAGAACACATCCATGTTGTATCTGCCAGGCTTCACTAAACTATACTCACAAAAGAGTCCACATATATAAGCATGAAACCAAATGCAGAATTCCAGCCAGAAGAAAGTTTGAGTGTTCAACAATTATGGGGCCGGTTTTTTTTGGGGGGTGGGGTGGTTAACTCCAATATGTAAGAAATGCAGCACCAATGCTCAGTCGCTTTAATCAATCATACCTGCTCCTGTGAGACTGGAACTTAATATTTAGGTCAGTGTGCGCAGAATATGATATCCGCAAGTGGCAAGAACTAACATGCTCTGGAAGCAAATACCTAATTAAACATTTTCGTCAGTATTCTTCCTCATGTTTGCATTTATGAGCTTGCAATAAGAATCAAGATACAACTTTAAGTAGAGTTTGAGTTTACTTTCCTATGACACCAATTCACAAACTAAAAAAGTCACTGGGATTTGGAAGAAGAAAAACAGGGCAGCAGAAGAAAAATATCATCAGAAATACTACAGCACACCTCGGTATGCTCCTTCCATCCAATGCATTCTTTGCAGCACTTGCAGTCTCCACGTCACTAAACTGGATTAAAGCCTGCGATTAGACATTGTGGAGTTAACAACAACAAAGAACGCATTAATCAAAGATCTAAGATTCAAGATTAAGGGAACAAGAAGCTATATCAATTACATACGAAACACACCTGAAAACCTGCTGCCTTCTCAAAAGTGGCGATTTTGTGGACAAACCCAAAGGCAGAGAAAACCTTTCAAACATAAAGATAGATTTAGTAATGACAATAGTAAATATAAGAATTAAACCGACAGAACAAGACATTCTGGGATATTTTGATGCTCATAGGAAATATGGAGATAGCAATAGACAAGAATCAAGTGCAGAACGACACCTGTATATTTAAGCGTGACAATAGACCTTAGAAAGCAGTATGACCAACATGAAAATATTTCCAAACTCTCTCCAACAGAAGAATTTAAATAAGAACCATCACCATCTGTGATACAATCAATTAATCAAATTCATGCCGAAAAGGAAACAATCTAAACAAATATAAAATCAGCCAATTTATTTGCTGAAATATAAGGTGTTCATGCTGGATCATGGATTTGTTGGCCTGAACCCACACATAGGAAAAAGGGTAGAAAAGGAGGGAAAGAAGGGGAAGACATTAAAAAGAAAGACCCCCGTCTTCTTTTTGCCTCTCTGGTGTGCATGGGCGTGTGTGTGTGTGTGTGTGTGTGTGTGAGAGAGAGAGAGAGAGAGAGAGAGCACGACAAGCCATAAACAAAAGGGCAAAGGGATGGGAGAAAGAAATGCCTATAGTTAAACAATAGAAGTTACTATGCAAGGAAAAAAAGGAAATTGATAGCAGAAGTCATGGCCCAAATAACAATACTACTAACACTGTTCTCTACCTACTTTAAGTGCCCGAGCAGTCAATTACAATATTAATAATCAGGGATCCTTTTTCGCGGGGCATCAAGTAATAAACCATTTTTAGGTTCACAGATATAGTTCCACCAATCTTATATCAGACTAAAGAGAGAAAGCATGCCAGCACACCACAGAAAAGGCTCCATAAAGTACACCAAGCACATAAATTTTCACCACAAAGCTCCCACCATAACCGTTCTCAAGAAAAGCACCTGTATGGTTCATCCTTCACTAAGACAGTGTTTCCCAAAGCATTGTATAAGCAACTCAACACCAAGTTGGCTTATCTCTTGCGAATGCAAGTCTATAAAACTCCCACTAACCAGGGTGGAGAATTTCTGTGAAGTTGGTATGAGAAGCTACATGCATCCATTTCAAGAGCTGATGCAAAACTTTCATCTGATATGTTTGGTTTGGTCATCCAAAAGACATAAAAGAGTGTCCAACGAAAACGGTACCGGATCGTAGTGACTTGCATCAGTTTCGTATCAAAAGAATATCAATAAATAAATAAACACCAAGGGAAGTGCATAGCAATCTGCTGGTGTCTGTGTATGCAAAAGTAAAACTAAACACACACACATGATCGGGCATGCAGTGGGAACATATTCCATTAAATATAACAAGGCCAATAGGGCAAAGGAATTATGCCACTTCCAGATGTGCAACTAGTTAAGGAGAAGGCATAGAAACAAAGAAGAAAGTCTAAGCGATAGTAAACCTCGCTGTACTAGTTCCACATAAAATCAAGGTGTAAGTTAAAATTGAAAGAGAGTTGTTCATTATTTTGTGACAGCGAACAAGTCTGCTTTATTTGTTACTCAGAACTAGCAACTTCATGCAGTTTCAAGAATCTGACATAAAAGCATCCCTTCTAAATGCGACAATAAAACCAACAGCTCAATTCACAACGTTTAAACCATTTACATGCTTTCCATTATTTCCTTCTACTTTGTCAAGAAGCCAAGTTTGAGCTTGGACTTCCCCTCAACTATTGGTCACTCTTAATAGCTCATCAAGTCTACATGGGGCTCTCTCTAATCATCTAATGGATAACCAGTCAAAACAAAAGAAGCGTTCATGCGATGATTTACTCCATTACAATTTCAATTTTCACAATCCCAGACTTGACGCATACTTGAACCTCATAGATGCTCCTCAGGACCACATGACAGGTGAGAGAACTTCATATACAATGGCAGCTGATAGCACATCACATTAATCTTTTAGAGAACATTTCCAACAAAATAGGATGCATACAAGAAACATGCACTAATTAATGAAACAATTGACAAGATACAGGCATATAATTCTACACATGATAGAAGTCGACTCGTAAGTCAATGTCATTAAATTGGGACAGATATCATCAGGTAAGGAAAGATAATCACCTCCTTACATAAAAACTATTTTTGCCACACTACACCAATGGAATAGTAATTGTTGGATGAGGACTTACCAAGTGAATAACTTCAATGGTTACATCACCAGGTTGCACTCCTTCCATGGTAACTAACAAGACATTCCCCGGAGTGTCACCAGGGCTCTTATTGTTGACAATTTCATGTCTATTTGAATACTGGATATATACAGTTTTACCACGAATCTGCGCAGGTTCCGAAGAAGAAGCATAATACGAAATCATAGAGATGGCCTGATTAAGATCTGCCTGCAATTTATTTCATTGTCAGAACATGACTATAGGATGGAATTACTGGGCAGCTAATGCAACTAGACCTCGTAGGAAAACAAGAAGGAAAAAAAAAAATGCACTAACCAATCAACAACGGGTGCACGATGCACTTATTGAAGCACGTAATCAAATAAGCTTAAAGCTGAATATATACTTAAGCATGCAGCCAAATACTCGGAAAATCCCCCCAAGATAATTTCATAAGAAAGCACTTTTAATATGTAACCATTTACAAGCCTGTTTGACCTTCAAAACATGTTTCGCGGACTTCTTCACTGGACATGGCTTCGCAATAAGCACACCACCCCCATGTCAACCAATATATACATAGAAGGGTTACTCCACAGAAATCTGCTAGAGTATTCTTTGCACGGAGAAAATTTGAAACGAATCTGAGGGAGGACAATCGTGGGATTAAGTTATTTTGTGTTGGCAGTCGCACAAACCCATGCATAAAACAATGTGACAACAGATTATAATCAGACAATCTTAATTGCTGTTTCCTAGTACTAAAACATAACTGAATTTCTCAAGAACTCAGACAAAGTCATGCATAAAATTCATAGACATCTTCACAAAAATATCCATAAACGCCGCAGTCAGACCTGTTAGCAACCTCACAATTACATCCTTTTTTGGGTCTGAATTTAGGCACTATACTTAATGCGGAAAGATATTGAAACCCAAGCTCCGAACAATCCCCACACAAGTTACCAAGTTAAACAGATATTACAAATTATTAGGGCACAAATATACAACAATCAATACAAATTCAAACTGACAGTGACGAGCAAAATTCGGAAATGAAATTCAAGGAGGCATTCGCAGTGAAAGAGAGCTTACAAATTCGACGAAGGCCTGATTCCGATTAGCACCAACATTGCACTTGGTGTTGACGACCTTACCGAAGGGTTTGCACAGCTCAATAAGCTCCTCTTCGGAGCACTCCCATGGAAGGTTGCGAAGGTGAAGAACCTTCGACGGCGTCTGAGTGTACCTGAACTGCTGCTGCCCAGTTCCCGACATCCTAGCGTTAGGGTTTCAACGTTCTTCGCCTTCAATGTCGCAAAATTTGATCGGGAAGAGATCGGAGGAACGAGGGATTGGGCACTTTTTTTCGCGAGGGTTCGTGAGATGATTGACGTGAAACTAATTTGAGTTATGTTACTCTTCGATAGACGTTTAAAATCATTTCGCCGGAGTTTCGGTTAACCAAGATTTAAGAAAATTTTGAGTCATAAGTCATAGGTCTGTTTGGTAAACAGTTATTAGCTGTTAGATGTTAGTTATTTGTATTAACTATTAGTTATTAACTGTTTATATTAGCTGTTTGAATTAGCTATTTTTAGAAAAAGTGTTTGATAAAAATTAGCTGTTTCTAAAAAATATGTTAGTAAAATTTTATTTATGCCCTTATTTATGAATTAGTTTTTAATGAGATGTGTATAATTTTTCCAAATTTATGAACAATTATATCATTTTTACAAAAAATTCTTCTGAAAAGGCTAATTGGAATAGATTTTTCAAAAAGAGCTTTTTGGAGCTAAATAGCTATTGCAAACAGCTCTTTACCAAACACCCTTTAGCTGTTTGACTTGGTCAAAACAGCCAAAATCCTCCCAAACAGCTATTTTTTTCCAAAAAACTGTTGTTACCAAACACCCTCATAACCAAATAGAAAATATTTGTTAATCGATTTTTTCGGTTTGATTTGGTTATGCTTAATTATTTGTATATAATTAAAAAAAAGTACATTTTTTATGTAAGTGTTTCATAATTCATGTTAAAATTTAGACAAGAAATAAGTTTTTGTTATCATTCACAAATAATTATAAAAAAAGTGTACTTTTCCACCTAAATTTTTTATTTTTTATGTTTAAATTTTTTAAAGAAAAATTATTTTCGACTCAATTAATCGACGGAACCAAATTTTCGAATTGTTCAAACTGTAATTGAACTGAAAACTGAATTTTTATCAGTTACAAATTTTTGTTCAGTTAATTTATTTTCTGATTCGATTTTTCAGTCTTGATTTTCAGTTTTGGTTTTACCTGCATATTACTAAGTTCTTGGGCTCGCACATGATTTTTTGTCCCCTTTTTTTCACAAAGCAAAGGTTGATATTCCTCTCCTCCTCCCCCCCTTTCTTCAAGATTAAAGATGTGATATATCGACTAGCTTCATGTATCATTCAATCTGAAAACAGATCAAATTAAACACCAGTTTAGATGAAATGGATTCAGTCCAGTTCTTGATGTGAGTGCCCATTGATTTTAAACTCAAAACGAATTAGACAGCGAAAATTTATAAATTGGTAACTAAACTGAAAATTTATTCATAACTCAGACACACCTAATTAGATCTTAGGTTGGATCATACCAGGTAGTTTTTGTTTTTTTGTTGATAACAAAAAAATTGAATGATTTTTGTGTTAAGCAATGGTGTCGTTGCATTTTGCCTCTTAGTTTATCATGTGGAGAGGGCTTTTTTTTGGTGCAAAAAAAGGAGGCCTAATATGAACTTAGAAGAAATCAGTCATGTGACTAAAATGTGAGAGAAATGTCGAGTTAACTGAAATAACGGTTAGCTGAGAGCCTGTTAAGATTTCCACTACTATAAGTACCCTACATTCTTATTTTTGTCATTTCTCTATTTTATAAGCCATTTCTTTTTATGCAAAAATATGCTCTAGATTTCAATGCATCACATATAGAGAGAAAGGAATTGTCAATATACAAATGTATTTGCAATGGAGGAAGCTAAGAAGAAAATATTAAACACTCTGTTACTCTTATACTTTCCCTAACTCCTATTATTTTTACGTAGTTTTGTCAGTCCAAAGGTTTTTCTTTCTAGCCTAAACTCCTCATTAGCTGAAAGTGAGCTAGTCTTCATCACTGAATCATGAGTTCATAGCTCTAAGTAGCATTCAATTATCGAGTTTTTTCCAAATTAACATTGAGTTATTTTTTTCCCCCAGTAGCACTAAGTTTACAATAGTTCTCCAAAGTAACACAAGGTGATCTTTTAATCTAGAGTAGCAGGTAACTTGTATTTTTTTACTTTTTTAATAATAATAATAATAATAATAATAATAATAATAATAATAATAATAATAATAATAATAATAACAACAACAACAATTCAGGGGTTGTGGTAATCGAATAGTAGCAACAGGGGGTTCAGGTGGGTTTTTTAACATTATTATTATTATTAAAAAATACAAGTTACCTACCACTCTAGGCTAATAGATCACCTTGTGTTACTTTGAAAAACTATTGTAAACATAGTGCTACTTGGAAAAAAATAATAACTCAATGCTAGTTTGAAAAAAATTGATAGTTGAGTGCTACTTGGGACTATGAACTCTTGAATCAGTGGTTGGATAATTCCCTTTGTTACTTGCTTGTGTTCTTGGGTGAACACATCATTGTTACCAGAGTTGAGCCATCCTCATACCTGGGAACTTACTCAAGAACTAGACAAAAGAAAGGAGCAGGGGGGAAAGTGGTTGAACAAGGTGTACATTTAAGCATTCACTCTTCAGCCTCAGACACTCAGATACCCCAATCATTAGAGGCAACCCTAAAATTCGTCTTTGATAGCTACAACACAAAAGGCAGATATCTCGCACCACCAGCATACCCTGCAAATTGCTGAAAATACTAGATCCATATATGAGATGTAAGATATGATATGTAGGTTATCACCACAAATTACTAAGGCTTTTTTTAACAGATATGGGATTCACAAAGGTAGTACGGTTGGAAGTTCAAACCCCTCTCACCAAGGTATTTTGGGTTCCCCAATGTCTCGCACTCCTGAAAACAATAGGAAAAATTTTCAGCTAAATTTACTAAAATAGAGTTTCAAAATTTTTTTTAGGGGATGATTGAAAAGATTGGTTGTATAAAAGTTAGCAATTTTTCTACTTGAATTAATTTAGTAATGCTGCAAAAGCGAAACTAGTTGCCCTTCACCTTGAGGTAAAACCTTATAATGGCATCAATCGTACATAAAAAAGAAGGAAAAGTGTGTTGCCATCATGGATGGAGTATGAAAAGGCCCTTATTGCTAGGTATGAAGAGTTGTATGATGACCTCATAGATGATCTTAAGTCCCTAAAATAAACAGGATCAGTACAAGAATATCATGATTATTTTGATGCCATTATCTTTGAGTTGTTTTTTGTCCGACTTGGATGATGAATTTAGTTAGTATTAAGGATGTTCAGCCCCACTACCTTACAATATGCATACTACTTAGCTAAGCTACGGGGAGCCGCCATTAACCCTTACGCAAAAACTCCTACCGGTGAATCCATCCCTTCAAAGTTCAAAAAAGGGACACGCATTATTCCCTCTGTAATTAACACTAACAACAAAATGCCTAGTATACCTCTAAAACTTCTACCTTTCAGAAGAACCTCGACTCCAACATGGTTTCAAGAAAATGGAGTAAAAAATATTGATATGGTAAAAAATATGAACTGGGGCATAGATGTAAGGGGAAAAGGCCTCAAGTGTATGATTGGAGCTGGAAGAGGAAGACTATGAGGATCTAAAAACCCTAAAATCTTTCGATACAGTATGACCTCGTATTTCCATCAATGCTTTCACAGGAGTTGCAAATTTCCAAATTATGAGGGTGTGGGGTCATGCTAGGAAAAGGACACTACAATAGTTATCTAACAGTGGGAGCACTCATAACTTCATAGATACTTCTCTGACTATCAACTTGGGTTGTAAAATTGCATATGTGCCTCCAATAACTGGGAAAATGGTAGACAGGTGACAATTAAGGTACCAGTAAATGGTGCTTGAGTTCTCTAGGAAGATGCTAGAGAAACAATTTACACCGGATATCTTCCTCTTACCCTTAGGAGGGTATGATTTAGACCTAGGGGTGCAATGGTCTTCCTCTTTAATTTAGGACCTAGCTGGTGGGATTTCAAAGAACTCATTATAGAATTCTTTACACCATGGTGACAAGATAATTCTGAAGGAATCTCCTTATCAAAAAGTGAAGAACATCAATGCTCATAAGATGGATAAACCTCTACAACAGAAACGAGAACTCTCCTTAATTTATTAACTACCATTAACACATAATCTTAATTGTCTTTGCCTGCCACTCTTAAGACATGATAGCATTGGCAACCCAAATTCCTACTGTCTTTTTAGAACCCACAAAATTGCCTCATATCAGGTTGGGATTTTACTACAAAATTCCCTTAAAGGAAATGATCAACCCCATTAATATAAGACCCTACAAATACTCTTTGGCACAAAAGGATATTACTGAATAGCTTACACAAGAGATGTTGGATCGGGGGCTATTAGAAAAGCAGAAGCCCTTTTGCAGCCCCTATGGTGTTGTTAAGAAAATAATGTGCATCGATTATAATTCTCTAAACAAGACTACTATCAAAGGTAAGTTCCTAATCTCTTTAAGTAAAGAATTATTGGGTGAGATACATGGAGCCCAATACTTACTCTAGGATTGACATTAAATCCAAATATCATCAAATTAAGGGGTTGTAAACCTAATGTACCAAAAATAACTTTTAAGACCAATCTAGTCATTGTGAAGTCCTAGTGAAGTGCTTTAGGCTCATAAATTCTCCCTCTATTTTTTAGGGTCTCATAAACCATATCTTTAAGCCTTTTCTAAGGGTTTGTTCTTGTCTTCTTTGATGACTTTTGGTCTATAATCATATTTGGACAACCTACTTATTACATCTAAATGGGGTATCATGAGTTATGTAACAAAATGCTCTAATTATGAAAGGCTAGCAAATGTGTCTTTGGGGACCAACAAATTTCATATTTAGGCCACATCATCTCCAAGGAAGCAGTATCCATAAACCCTGAAAAAATTCAAGTTATTCTTTAGTGGCCTTTACTAAACACACCCAAATAACTCAAGGGATTCCTAGGCCTAACATGCTACTTCAAAAGGTTTAGTAAGGATTATTGGAAGCTTGCTAAACCCTTAACTTAGCTCCTCAAGAAGGAGAGTTTTACACCAGAAGCCATAGTTGTTTTTGAAGCTTTGAGAAATGTCATGCCCGTACTTCCAGTCTTGGCTCTACCAAATTTGTCCAAACCCTTTATTATTGAGACAAATGCATCAAGGAATGACATAGGAGCAGTATTAATGCATATTTAAGCACGACTCTATATGTAAGAAACTATCTTCTCTCAGCCTATGAAAGGGAACCACTAGCTATCATCCACTTTGTTTAGAAATGGAGTACTTATCTAGTACGTCGAGCCTTTGCTATTAGAACTTATTAGCAAAGTCTGAAGCACTTATTAGAAAACAAAGTATCCACTCCTTTGCAACAGAAATGGTTACCTAATCTACTAGGCTATGACTTTAAAATTCAATTAAAGAAAGGTATTGAGAATTGAGTAATGAATGCTTGGTCTAGAATTCACACATCTGATACTCAATTGATGGTTGTATCTATGGTTTAGTTCCCCTATGTACAACGAAATAGCTTATGCAAGCACTTATACAGGATATTCAATACCATCCATTCCTGCATTTCCACTACTTTAGAAAGAACCAACAATTGATGAAGAAAAGTGGTAGTGGGGTCTGACACTAAGCTTAGGGACTCCATTATCTCCATGAATCATGATACTTCGCAAGGAGGACATGGTACAAGAAGAATTTCTTCATTGTTTTATTAAGCTAGGCTTCAGAAAGATGTCACAACCTTCATCAAGATGTGCAATATATTATGTAGAAAATGTAAACAAGATAACTCTACATACCCAAGTTTATTACAACCCCTACTCATCCCTAACTCAACTTGGAGGATATTGCAATGGACTTCAGTGAGGGTCAAGTCAAAATAATACTAGTGGTGGTAGATAGACTTAGTATGTCATTTAATCACCCTATCCTATCCGGACACTATAATAGAAGTAGCTCAAGTTTTCTTGGGTCAAATCTACAATTGCATGGGCACCCAAGAAACATAGTCTGAGATGGGAATAAAATTTTTATTAGCACTTTCTAGTCAGACCTTATGCTTGTTGCTGGAGTAGATCAACTCTTATCTACTTCCTGCCACTCAGACTAATGGCCAGTCTGAGGTCCTCAACAAGAGCTTGAAACATTACCGAAGATGCATATGTGGTAAATGTCCTAGTTAGTGGATGAAGTGGTTGTCTTTAGCAAAATTTTGGTACAACAACAATTATTACACAACAACCAATACCACTCCTTATGAAGTCATGTATAGCCAGCCACCCCTACCACACTTGCCATTCCATCCCACTGCTCAAATCCACATGTCTCTTGCTCAGAACAAGATGAAGCAAATGGCTAACAAAAGGAGATTTCATAGGCTATTTTAAGAAGGGGATTATGTATATCTCAAGCTCCAAACATTTACATAAGCATGCTCAGTCAAAAGTAGGCCCCATCAGAAGCTAATAGTGAGATACTTTGGAGCTTACAAAGTTCTAGAAAATACTGGGCAGGTAGCATACAAATTGGAGTTGTCAACTGGTCCATCATCCACACCATGTTTCTCGTCTCATTGATAAAGAAACATTATGGACTTCCACCTTTTGGATCCTCATATCCTCACCCTCAAACAGAAATGGCTCTTCATAGAGCACCGGACTCCATTGTTGACAAAAGGATTGTGTAAAAAGCACAACGGTGCCGAGATACGATCGCTGGTTAAATGGTTCAATGCTCTAATTAAAGATGTTACATGAGAATTCTCTAACGATATTTGGCAACAATTTCCTCAATTTGATCCTTGGGAATAAGGAACTTCTCAAGGAGAAGGTACTGATATGAATTTGGAAGAATCAGTCATACAACTAGCATGTGAGAAAAATGTTGTGCTAGCTAAAATAACGATTAGTTCGGAGCCTGAAGATTTCCACTACTATGACTAATATGCATTTCTTATTTATTGTCATTTGCCTATTTTGCCATTTAGCTCATTTCTTTTCGTGTCAAGCCCTAGATTTTGGCTACAAAAATGCATGAATATACTGACGGAATTTTCGACTGAAATTTTGTTTAATTATGACCGAAAAAGCAATTTTTTCCGACGGAAATTCCAGCGGGTGTATTCCAATGGAAAATCTTTCGAATTCTGACGTATTTCTCTGATGGGCATTACAACGCCTTCCAATGGAAACAGTTTTTTCGCACCCAACAATTTTTCCAGGCAATATTTTTTTCGACATGATTTTTCATTGTTGTTTCCATCGGAAATTAAAATTGAATTAAAAAATATAAAAAAGCCTAATTTGCGTGGATTGAATTTACATTGATAATAGCAATAATTTTTTTTGGAACTGATTACTTATATACACACATACATACATACACACACACACACGTGTGTGTGTGTGTGTACATACGTACATATACGTTCAAATCGATAATATATAAAAGAGAAGCACCACAAACAAAATATATAATAACAACTAGCAAATATAAATTTTTATGTCTGAACCTTTTGAGTACTAAATTAGAAATTGTTCATAAAAGCCACAACTATTTTTGATCGATAGCCAGATCAACTAAACTAATCAAAATCACATAGATTCATTGGATTCTCATTATCATTTTCACAGTCATGCTCATCAATAGTGTTGAAGTTGGCTTGGCTAGAAGAATTTGCTCCTTGCCCCTTAAGAAATCTCAAAATCTTTTTTACAATATGCTCTGTTTTCCTCTGTTTCTTGGCAATTTAGGTTATGGCCTCTGCTTGCTTGGTACTACTCTGATTGAAGAGTTATATTTGCTATCTTGGGTTAAATCACTCAATTGATGAGTGGCGTGCGGCCGCTATTCGAGCTTATTTGTTCAACTTGACACCCTTAGTACCAAAATCATGTACACGACCCATTTTCTTAAGATTTTCTTGAAGTCAGAGTTGTTATGGGGTCATAGGTGGCAGTTGAGATCCCCTTGGTTGCAGTTTGAGTGTAATCCTCTCATTTCTTCTAGTACTCTTCCTGAAAGTTGTCAAAAATTAAAATTATTTTATACTAGAGCGAAAATTATAACATATGAACAATGTCCGCATTTCAAGTTCAAACTTACAAATTTTTTTTTTTTTGGCAAATTTCTTATTAACAAATACTTTATCTTTGGTCTTGAGGTAAGCGCCCTTAAATAACTCTTCACATATGGGTTCCCTACTCAACGCTTTGGCTTATAAAAAAATAAAATGTTAATAGATATACATTGAATACCGCCAATACACTTATTAATACGATCTTTACTTATTAGGCGCCTTGTCTTTTTACTAATGGGGATTGAGCCACATGCATGTAATGAAGGACCAAGACCTTTGCATCACTCAATATATTCTTTTTATTTTGTTCACTCAAATTCTTGAACTTATTATCATCACTCCAATGCTTAAGCATCTCATTCCAAAAATTAGGTGGTACCTACTTTGACTTTTTGTTGAACTTCCTGGCACACCCAAGAATGTCCTTAAGACAGGCCATGCCTTTAATCTCAAAGTTACGTCGTACGTGGGTTTCATTATCTGGATGCCAGTAGTAGTGTTTTTACAACAAAGTTCAACTATATTAGCAAACATTACATAGGATCGAACAATTTTATGACAACGTCAAATTTATTTTGCTTAAAACCGAGCTTGAGCTCATTAAATCATAAGCCTCACTGGGATTGTGGAACTTCTCGTCATGTGGTCTAAGGACGTGGATACTTACTTCCAAAGCTTTCCACAATTTATGAACTATGCCCTCATATGGGACAAAGCTAAATACAAAAATATAATCGTTAGAATTACTTAATGCAGTTATGAAAAAATATCAATAGCGCTGAAGAAAATTTCATAATTAACTTAAGTATCACCATCAAATTGCAAATAAATCTTATTGTTTGTGCTTGTATCTTCACTATTAAGTGTATGACTTTGTCAATACTCTTCCTACCCCTTCATTTTGGACCCCTCCATTTTGGACTAAGTAGCTTGGTAATCTTTGCTAACCAACAAACTGATTACTGTTATATTATGAGCTAATACTGCTAAACTATTGATAAACAAATGGAGTAGTGGAAGCGCCACCGATATAGGGAGTATTGGGTTGGATTTGTGTATTCCCACATATACTTTGAATAAAATACATCGCGTGTTACTGGTTAATATCCATACCAAAAAATGGTGGTTGGGTATATGGTTGCTCAGTGTTGTTACCAAAATAATTTCCAAATGGCTGGGTTGAGTCAAGGAAACCTCCAAACATGCCAATAAAGGTATTCGCTTCAATGTTTTCTACTAGATCATTCTATGGGGTCAATTGTGATGCTCCTCTACCCACACCATTCCTAGCATTTCGATCTTAACTACATCCGCCATTGGCTTTAGACATCTAACAAATAAGAAAGACAGAGAAACAAAATAAACTAGCACAAACGTTGCTAGTATGGTCATACAAAAAACTAAAAAAGAAACTTCTGACAACTGAATTGGAATAACAAATGTTTCAAAAGCATATAATTGTTTTTCCAGGCTCGCAATTAGAAGTGAAGTACACATGCGTAAACATTTGTACCAAAAAAAATTAAATCAACCATCTTCATGAACATCATCATTGTCGTCATCATCACTTTACGATGTGATATCTCCTTCATCATCATTAGTGTCTTCACCTTTATTCTCTTATTCACCTTCTTTGTCCTCTTCATGATCATCATGATCTTGTTCACCATCCCTATCATATTCATCGCCCCAATCATGTCCAACAACATCATCAGGTGGTGCAGTTTCATCGAATAATGTTGTGGCTATTACGTCATCAACATTCATGGTTGTCATTCCTTTCTCTTGATAGGCAAGCTCTAAATTGTCCTTACCTTTAATGGCACCATGAGATTTATTCGGTACAACTACCCAACAATTCGCTTTTTCTGATATCCCCTCAGGGTTATACCACTTGGGTTGCAGTATCAGCAAATATGAATGAGTCAAACATTTTATAACGTCGACTATGATTGACCTCAGGATAGGGGTAAATTTAGTATAATGTAGCCCCCAAGGGACATCCAGGTCAAACAACTCGCAATTAAAAAGTACACTTTTTTGAATTGGTTCATCTGTGAATTCAAAACGAATAACTTCATGAAGCATGCCATAATAATCCCCTTCGACTTCATCACTTTCATCTACTCCTTTGGCATACACGCTACAGTTATAAGTGGCTTTACCTTTATTCCTATCCTTGGTATGAAACCTAATACGATTCACTTTATACCCAGAAAAACATTCCACTACCATGATAGGTCCATGTGATAAGTTAACAAAAAAAATTTTCCTCTCATCACCGAACACTATATAAGAAGTAACCTATGAGAAAAAACATATTGTTCTTCTTAGACTAAAAAAACACCTGGTAAGAATTGGAGATTAGTCATGAAAAATAACCTATATTGTACTCAAATGACTGTGCAAAATTAGACTCAATAAATAAGTCAACTTCCACATTACTCGCATTTGAATTATGACCTCAAAATTAATGTCTAAACCAACTATATTGGAATGTTTAAATTAATTAATTAATTGTTCTATTATTTAAATATTAAAATTCAACTTTAAATAATAGATTAACTTGCTCCAAATAAGGTTTTACTTCATCATAGTTTAATAAGATGTGAAGGCCAGCAACATAATACTCTGGCTCAATAAGACATCTTTTTCCTCAAGTTCCAAATGGAGTACCCTTGCGATTGGGCACTGAAAGAATTAGCTTTTTTGGCTGGGATTGTTGCATACTCTCATTAAGCCCAATTCTTGGGCAATGCAAACTTGACCGAAAATAACACCCGATAAAATGTGCAATCTTAAATGTTAAAAATGCCTGAATCACGGAGGTCTCTAAATGAGCTTTGTTCTTCGCTGTAGGCTTCATCCAACCAGAACACTTCTCAAAAGGATGCATCCATTGATATTGAATAGGACCACCTAACAAAACTTCTTCTGCTAAATGAATAGGCAAATGTTCCATGACATTCCAAAACCTAAAGGAAAGACTGTCTCCAACTTACAAAGAATTACAACAATATTCTTATTCATGTCTTCAAGCATGTGAACATGCAACTCACTGGAGCAAAGGTTTTTGAAGAATTCACTCAACTCAACCAAGGATCTTAGAACATCTTCTGAAACGGTAGCAAAGGCTACTGGAAGGAAATTCTCTAAAAACACATAATGATCATGACTTTGCATATTTTGAAACTTTGTATTAGATGGATCAACAAAATTTTTCCCATTAGAACAATAACTATCAGGCACATGAACGTCCCGCAACCATTGGCAGACAACCCTCTTTTGATCTAAGAAGAGTGCAAACTTGACTTTTGGCTTACACAATCTATCAGTAGATTCTCTTGCAGCTAAGTTTAACTCTTATCTACTGCACAACATATTCATATCCATTCTTGCTTTTATATTGCCATTTGTTGTTTCTGACACATTCATGACTGTGTCTATAATATTTTCACTGAAATTTTTCTCAATATGCATAACATCAAGTTTATGCCTTAGATGTTGATACTTCCAATAAGGCAACTCCCAAAAGATACTCTGTTTTGTCTAGTTATGTTCATTTTCTTGAAATTCAAGAATTTGAGATACTACCTTTGTTATCACTTTAGGCAATGCAGATGCTAAATCAGGCAATATTTCACCGAAAATCCTTTAAGGAGTGCCAATGTGTATGCTCTTGCCTTTATAAAAAGCATATTAGCTCTAAAACAATGATTCTGGGGCAAGAACCGACGATATCAATCAAACTAGGATAGCTTTTGCCCATGCTGTAGCTGCAAGGCACTGTTTGATGCATGCAAACCAAACATCCTAGCAATGCATGAGTACTCCAATCGGACAACAGTCTATAAGCGAAAAAAATCATTAATCATTCACATTAATGCCACATGTAATCTAAAAGTTTTCCCACATGAAATATCAAATATCACTACAAAAAGAGTAGTTTTTACCAACATGGATAGTTCTGTTACAATAAATATGTTTACTGCCAATAGATATTGGTAAAACCTTACACCAATAGATATTGGTATGCTGCTAGACTATTGGTAGAAAGAGGTGATGGTATTAGTTTTACCAACAGATATTGTAATCTGCCGCAATTGCACCTTAATACTAACAGAATGAATCCGTGGGTGAATATCATTGTGTTACCAACAGAGGCATAATATGTTGGTGATGGCAAGTGTTATCATCATATGCTTCTGTTGGTACTAAATCAACTGGCGTATAAATTGTTCACCAATGTACTGTATCTATTGGTAATTCTTTCTTTTTTTTGCCTTTTTAATCTTGTCTAACAAAAAAAATCTGTTAGTACTACTGTATACCGCCAAAAAAAGAATTTCCATCAAGCTGCAATCTGTTGGTAATTCAGTTCCTTCACACACCTCATGATTTGAAACATCTACTGCCAATAGTCCATCCATTCAAGTGGAAACTATTTTTTCCAACAAATGCATCTACACAAAATAAAACCTATGGGCACAATATTTATCCACAATAGAAGAATAAACCCAAATAAAAGTACAATGTTATTTCAAAGTTTTCAAAAGTTCTATACATTCGCTAAAAGTTTGTAACTAATAAGTTCATAACTCTAACAATTGCTTCCATTGAAATTAGAGTCCAAACTATAAGTGCAAACTTATAAACATTATTTGGTCTATCTAAAAGATAAGTTATGACAGTAGTTAACCACATAAAGAACTCAAACTATGACTCATCATTTGGTTCTTGATCATGAACTTCTTCGACATTTTCTTCGTCAAATGCATGACCATTTTCATTGCCATCATCAATATCCTCAAATGAAGAAAGAACACCCTCAAATATTCCCTATTAAACAAGCACAAAAGCATAAATCTTAAGAAGAGTTAATAAAGAATATTTATAATCATCTAATGGCATTCTCCCTTAATAACATGATGTCAAATTTATCATTAAAAATAAACAAAAATATACAGGTTATCAAACACATTCCAATCAAATTAACTTTTCACCTAAACCTCTAATCACACTCTCTTCCCCCACCCCCTTATGGCAAGCGATGCAATAAATTGCATCGCAACAAATTAATTTCAATAGAAATGAAATGTACAAGACCATCTTAAATTGAAAAAGTTTACCAGCAAGATAGTCAAATTAACTACTCTGCACTCACTTATTATATAACTTGAGATATAAAATGCATAAATTTGTATACTCTATAAAAACTACAGTAGTATCAACAACTCGTTAAATTCCTACTTAAATTCTGGGGCAAAATAGACAGAGTTTCGCCTGAAAACTGATCATTTCCTAGACTTAAAGCTTTACATTAACTCCCTACATCGAGCAGAAGTATAAAAGAACATAGAAATAAGCTCAACGGCTACATGCCGGAGTCCACAACTCTACGGGTCACTCACCCGGAGTATACCAAACATTAAAGTTCAATAATAAAGAAGGAAATATAAGATACAACTCGAAGCCAAATTATGCCGGGTCGAAGATCTAAATCTAAGCATACCATATATAAGCTTTATATATGGACACTATGTCTAGCTCATCAAGAAAATGTATGAAGCCAAAGAAAGTTCCCCAACTTCAAAATATGTCCAGCTCATCAAGAACATCTGCATCGCATTAAGAAAATATATAGCACAAGTCATTGACTATTAAAAGACATGCATCTCACAAATAAGACTTTCTGAGACAAAGACCATGACTCTGGCCACTAGCTTAAAAAACAATTAAGTACCACAAAAATCTCAGCAATGAAACAAATAATAAAATATCTCATATAGGAATACCTGGTGCTTCAAAAGCACTTTCACCAAATTGGTGATATATCCAAGTTTATTCTCTAAATGTTCAATCTTCTCTTGACTTTCTTGTTGCCCTTGCTCAATTTTCCTTCTTTTAGTTCATTCTTCCTCTAAAGCGCATCTTTTAGCAGTAGAACAAGGAACTTTGACCCCAATGCCGAAGGTTTTAGCATAACCATACTTGTCTTCTCCAACAACTTTTTTGAAAATTTAATCTCAAGTAGCATCATCACATGAATCTTCTTCAAAGCGAGATAACTCATTTCTATGATCAAGAAGAAGGTCAATATATTTCTAGCTCTTATCTTGTCGAGAATCAGCAAGGCTTTCGGTTTGGATTATGAGTTCAAAGCATTTCTATGATCAAAAAAGGGTCAAGCAACAAGTGCCTTATTGAACGTGAGCCACACGCATGAATTTGGAAGGAAAGACTTAAGCGACTGGCTGCAGAAACAACATGCATTCAATTCTAAAGACACAATCTCTCCACACCAAAAAGCAGGAAGTAGTTCCAAAAGGGCACATCAGTCTATGTAGGGGAAGAAACTGATAAGAAAAGATATTTTGTGCCCCTTTCTTACTTAAGCCACCCCATATTTCAAGACTTACTATTATGCGCTGAAGAAGAGTTTGGCTTCCATCATCCTATGGGCGGTCTTACGATTCCTTGCACTGAAGAAGCATTCTTTAGTCTAACTTCTGCTCTAAATAGGAGATGAGGGACAAATCAACAATGTTTGACTTAATACTAATTCTTTAGGGGTTAGGTTTTTTCTTTTGTTTTGGGAACTCAACGATACCTGAAGAAAAACTGTGTAAATGTACATACTTCCCCCCCTAGAGTGGTGGTTCTTGACAATTATGATGAATTCAAGATTATGATCTTCTTAATAATTATGCACCCAATTCTGTTTTTTGGTGGTCATTGCAAAAGCCATTGCTGTCAGTGAATTCTTGTATCTAGCACACAAATGGACAGAACACACCCAATGTCTAAAGATTCTCCAAGCTAGAGGCTTCGTTATAACAGAAGTCTAGTTTTGGTTGAATTCTTGCTACTTATAGCCCATTGATAGGGCTGATGCTAGCTTGAAAATTTAAGTCGATGTAGACAGATAATCCAGAGGAATGAAGTTTTTGGGCGTTTTCACTTCAGACAAATAAACTACTTTCAAATTAGAAGTGAACTGCAGCACCAACAAGACTACGACTTAAATAATTTGACACAATTTTTTTTATGCCGTTGCCTTCTCATAAAACATATCACCATTGTTGGCAAAAATAATATGACAGCAGTTACACCGACATTCACAAGGTACTATATGCACTCATACTTTTCCAGGATGCCTTCATGAATAGTTGTTTACAATTACAGATGTATTTTGCATAAGCTACATACAAGAGAACAGGTCCAAGCAATCACAAAATTTGTCCTTACAAATCATCTGTAAACCACTTCGTTCAATACTCTAACACAACATTAAAAAAAAAAAAGGACGCAGCAGATAAGCGTGTCTTAAAATTTCTTGAACACCAATCATCTGCAATGAAAAGGAGAAAAACACTGGCATCATTGCATCTTATAAATTGAGATAAGAAAGAATCAACCTAACTTACAAGATTAAACAAATCTTTCACCTAGGTTCATGTAGTCAACACATTTTAAGCAAATCTTTAACCTTCGTTCAATCCTAACTTTAACCAACAAGCACCTGAGCTTTGAAACTTTTACTACAAAATAAACAAATCTTTTACCTACGTTCATGTAGTCAACACATTTGCCCTATAAATATCCATCATTATAAGCAAATGCATTCATAGGTTGCAAGATTTTCAAGTACCATAAGATTCAAAACCTCCTAAAAAAACACAGGCAAAAATAGAATCAACCAGAATGTCAAAATACCCTTTAAACCCTTTTATAAATCTACCTGCAGGAAGAAAGAATCAATCTACCTTTAACCCCAACTAGAATGTCATTCACCCCAGCATGATATTACCCGAATTCAACTCAATTTAGATGCAATTGAAAAAATTAATTAATCAAAGAAGTTTTAGTGTGCGAACCCTATACATTATTGTTTGATTTCACATTCAAATCCAACAAATTCAAGGAAATTGCAAAAACATTACCACAAGGGAGTTCCAAATTTAACCCTAAATTTTCATCTTTGTTGTGTGTATTATCAATTTGTCAGACAAGACCTATTCTTTCATGCCAACAGTGCCAGAGATAGGATGCAAATAGGTAATTGACAACATATTAGAAGCTTTGGTAACACTGAGAGAGATGACAGATGAACAACTAACAAAATTCGACTGAGTAACAACTCATTATCTATGTGGAATATAGTGTGAAGAAGACAGAGCACCATACCTATGGTAATTGACGATCAAGTAATAGCAACAACTCAACAACAATGGTGTTGGATGGGATTTTACTAGTTTTGGGTGAATTGAGAGACAGGAGATGGGCGAATTGAGAAGCGAATTGAGAGATAGGTGACTTCGAATATGGGATTTTACACCCCTATATCTAGTTTAATTTGACTCTTTAGGGATGGAAGATGGCGATGTCAGAGAATCAAATTCACCGGTACTGTCACAGCAATTGAGAGCAAAGGCATACAACTGCGATTTCAGAGGTGGATTTTGAAGATGGGTCAATTTCAGAGGGCAGTAGGAGCTTCAAATAAACTGAAACAGCAGGGCTTGAGGGTAGTGGGAGCTTCAAGTAAACTGAAACAACAGGGCTTGGTTATAAGTGTCAAAATTTCAATTTCACTAGCAGGGCTTCTTTTCTTTCTTTTCTTTCTTTTTTTTACAGGATTGTAAGTGCACAACATAGTT
Source organism: Carnegiea gigantea (assembly GCA_029747015.1). Lineage (NCBI taxonomy): Eukaryota > Viridiplantae > Streptophyta > Magnoliopsida > Caryophyllales > Cactaceae > Carnegiea > Carnegiea gigantea. The sequence goes on along the minus strand of JAKOGI010002971.1, from coordinate 6,488 downwards.
TTCAATTGTTATTATGTTTTTCCCACGACAATAAATTTGCGTAATACCAACATAAGTTTTTAAAAGAAATGATATGTTGGTAACGTTACCACAATACCAACAGATAAACTGAATGTCGGCAATGTGGTAATAATACCAACAAATTCATTTCTATTTGTTGGAAATATTAGGACCCCTCCTTCCTTCCCTACCTCAAAACTTTAATACCCACAAATAGTTGAATCTGTTGTAAATAACTAATTTTACCAACAAATATTATTTTTTGTCAGTAGATATCTGTTGGTAAAAGGCACTTTTTTTATAGTGTATATCCAATCCAATATCCCATAGTATGATCAACTCATCAATTAAGGATTGCAAGTACACATCAATTTTGTTCTTTGGATTTGTTGGCTCTGGAATAACACAACTTAAAAACATGTATGAAGTGGTCATACACATATCTGGAGGTAAGTTATAAAGTGTAACAACAATTGGCTGCACAGAGTATGATCTTCCAGATAGTGAAAATGGTGTGAAACTATCAACGCATAAACCTAATCTCACATTTCGAGGCTCTACAGTAAAATTAGGGTACTTTTGGTCAAACTACTTCCAAGCTTCTACATCTGATGGATGTCGAAGAACACCCAGTTCTTAGTGGTGGTCATGGTGTCATCTCATGTAAGCAAAAGTACTTTTTGAGGCATATAATCTTTGCAATCTTAGGATTAAAGGTAAGTAGTGCATTCTGGCATAAGAAACCTCCTTATGTCCCCCTTAATTAGAGTTTTGTGGTAATCGTCTTGCATATCCATAGAATTTGCATGCAGATAGATTTTTATCATGTTTATAATAAAGCATGCAACCATTTGAATAACAATCAATTTCATGAGCATCCATGCCTAAATCTCTCACTTTTCTTAATAGCTGATGCCTGACTTTATACTAGGTAGCCTCGTTAACATTTCAAGTTCAGTTATGTTATACTCTTCATATAAGGGTTGTTGGGCAGATTCAAGTATAGAGTAAAATGCCTCAGAATTTACTTCATGAGAGGTACTCATGTTCATTTTATTAGCTTGGAAGGCAGCATGAAGTATGTTCTCCATATGATTATAATTATTTGAATCATAATCATAATTCACAGATTGTGAACTACTTGCACCCCCTACTTGTGAATAATCATCCTTCCCATGGCTTGTCCAATACCAATAATCCTTTACAAACCTCTTTCTATATAGATGGGATCTTAAAACTTCAGGCGTATGGTATTGCATATTCTTATACTTCACACGTGGACATCTATAAACTCCATTAATTCTATACTCCTCTTGATTTTGTGCAAATTCATCAAACATATTTACTCTCATCAACCAATCATTTCTAAGGTCATGCCCATTAGGATTCCTTCTCTTATACATCCATTGACGATGCAATAAACCATCCATATTTTCATAATCTGGTAGCATTAATTATTATATATACAATTAGTTTTAGAAATCAATTTAACCATTAACCATGATTCTAATACATCATACATTATAATTTTTGATAGACAAATTGTAATGCCCCTATAATTAATCCTGTCTAAATTAATTTCAAATATAGTATTATACAGATAATCATAGTTATTTGGAGCAGTGAGCCATGCGTCTTTTAGTAGAACCCCCTCATGTTCTATAAATATGTGATAATAAGGAATTTTGTTAGCTTATGAAATGGCAAATAATATTGCGGAGGTATAAAGTGAATGAAATAAAATAAATTACGTTGTATCCGAGCAAGGTTGGCAAATTACCGAACCATAATTTCCTTAATAATTACGAAATTGGGAAGAGCAATTGGAAGCGGCCAAGTGCATGGCCAAAATGGAGACAAGCAGAAAGGGAAGATTAATGTGATAAACTAGTATTAATTATTTTGATGAGACTTAGTCTCTATCTAAATAGAAAAATGAGCGAGTTAACTACGCAAACTAAGCCAAAATAGACTAAAACAAAGCCAAAAAACAAACAAAACAAAGACATCATAAACATCAAACCCCCCTTGCTTCCCCTCCATATGCACGCCCTCTCTTCATCCCTGAGCTAGCCGGCCACGGCCAGACACCGGCCGACGACCTACACTTGCTTGTCGCCGTCGCCGTCCGACCACCATTGGCCCCATCTTCCTCCCTCTCGCTCACTCTCTCTCCTTCACCTTCTCTCGGTTATGGGTTGATCTGCCTAATTAGGACAGGGCATGACAGCTCGTTCCTGCGTCAACCGCTGCCGACGGCCGCCAAAAACTGCTTTCGGGACAACTTTGAAGCCACCCCCATCTTCACCATTAGCTGGTTCATCTTCTTCCACCCCACTTAATTATAACCAAGGTAATTTTCTTCTACTCCTTCCCCCCCCCCCAAAATTTAATTTTAAGGTAAATGATGTGTGTGTTATTGATGTGTTGTTCTTGTTGTATGATGGTTAGTTATAGTAGTTAATTGAATTGTGGGGATTATGAATGAATTGGATAGTAGCAAGTTAGTTGATTGAATTGTGGGGGTTATGAATGAATTAGATAGTAGCAAGTCAGTTGATTGAATTGCGGAGATTATGATGAAGTTATGATGAAGTTAAGAATAGAGATATACTTAGTGAAAGTGAAAGGCTAAGCTTGGTTTATAAGGACAAACTTTAAGCATATGGGTTGTGCTATTGTGGGAGTGAATTAAATTGGAGATATGTTTAACTTAAACATTGAGGGTAGAGGACATCCTTAGTAACCCTACACATTAACATTTAGTGAAGGTGGAGGGTTAAGAAGAATTGGGTTGAACATAGGAGCTAAGCAAATTAGTGGATTTCAATATTTAGTTTAAAAAAAGAGAAGGATTATGAAGGATTTGGGTGCGTGAGTGGCTAACTCAAGCGATTATCAGGTGTCGGTTGAGTTAATGGACCTCTTGAAGAACTTAAAGAGACAGAACTTAGATAAAAGCATATAAATGAAACAACCTCATTAATAGAAAGAAAAAGGAGCAATTTGAAAGTTTAAGTGGGGTAGGAAAGTGAGTCGTATGGGTATTCAAAGTTTAAGGTCAAATGAGAATATTAAAGTTCATAAGAGTCACCCACTACTGTAGTTAGGACGACATCATTGGAGTTGGGGTTGGCATTCTAATCCACGAGGGGGGTTGAGCAGCCTTGCAGTTGCATAAGAGGGGGAGCCTTATTAGCGATTAATTTAAGAAATTATTACTAAGAAGCCGAACGTCGCTTGAGACATTCTTTAAGCAAAGCCCACAATATTACTCCACTAGTTGTAAAACTTTGATAATTGATCTATATCAATACTGTAGAATAAGGACTCACTTAAGAAAATGACCCTGAACATAGGATTTGAATCAAATCATTCACAAAGGAAAGAAAGAGAGAAAAATAATTGGTTCTTCAGGTACGTTATTGCTTGTACCCTTCAAAGGCATTTAAAGTTACATTTATTAATGTTAGCAAGCTTTTATTCGGCCATTGGAATCTTCAGAACCCATTTCAGTGTTCATTGTTTAATGAGCCACATTCAGTGTTCATAAGTATCTACTACCAGAATTCATTATTTGGATCCTACCCGTTACATGGGAAATTTATAGTTCATTGTTATTGTTACCATGGCATCTATTCATAGATGCGAGTCCTAATCCAGGCCGAAGAAACAGTTAATCAATGTTTATTTAACTTAATGATCCTCAAAAAGGTGTTTACAAAGCATTATTTTAACCTTGCGCGCGTGCTCACTGACTCCCTGTGAAAGGTTATTTAACTATGCATGAGTAACGCATTAAATAATCGCTCATCTTCTATAGGTTTGTGTTTTTCAACTGTTTTAGGGAAGGTGAAACAGGGTATGGCTAAGCAGGAACCTGCACAGACCAAGGACAAAAGGGATGTGGGTCAAAGCAGCGACAATTAACTTTCTTTCATAGATAGTTATTTTGAGGCTTGTGAAGCCTAAGTACAATGTAAATTCTATTTTGGACATGGTTGAACCGGTGTATGATGCCAATTTTTGGTATGCCTAACGGCATCCTTAAACTTCGTGTATCGTGAATACTATATTATAATTAGTAAATGTTTTACTTCTAGTTGAGTCAATGATTCATATCAACCTTATCCCTCCGGGATGGCGGTAACCTCCTACCTTGGTAGCACATAATACACATAATTACATGTATTTAACCAGTGATTAAGCTGGGGCATTACACAAATAAATGAACTTATCTATGAATATTAACACAATTTCAAGCACGCAAATATTTATAGGTAAAGATGATAAAAAAAAAATGTGTTTCAATCGATGAAAAATAATGCGAAGCTTGCGACAAAAACATGAACAATTGCAATTTTTTTATCGTTCAACATCATTTCTTTTTTTGTCCATCTAAAGTACACCATAAATACACCATAACTAACACCAATTAAAAAACAAATATTTTCCTTTAAATTTAGGTCCATTTAAATCACAAATTATTTTTAAATACAAAATTTTAATAACATTTATGTTCCATCATCACTAATTACTTATAAACATTACAACTATTTTATTTATCCAAGTAAACATACTTTACAAATCAAATTCAAAATTAAACTATTTTCTACATATTTTATAGTCACTAATGACACCAATAATTGATAACTAACAATATATTTACTTAACACTTTATATCCCCATATTCCGCAAGTAAATTTCCACATTCATATTTTACATAACAAAATACAACAATCTGTTTAAACATGTATACTAAAAAAAGAACCTTAACATAATTATTCATGTATCCAAATAAACATACTTAACAAAACAAACACAAATAAAAGTATTTAGTTTGCATTTTACCCAAATAAACATGCTTAGAAAATAAACAAAATACTATTTACCAAATAAAAAAGTAAACATACTTAACAAATCAAACAAATCATACAAAAAATTAAACATACTTAAAATAAACATAGTTAACATACATACAAAAAATTAACATACATAACAAATCCAACAAACAAGAAACGTACTCAAGATACCTAACAACTCAACAAAAAAAATAAGCATACTTAGCACACTTAAACTATTTACAAAAATAAACAAATTAAACATACTTAACATACTGCAACTATTTACAAAAATTGAACAATTTTTAAAATTAAACAATTTTTAGACGTAAACATACTTAACATATTTTGTTTCACTTATCTAAATAAATATACTTAGCAAATCCAACAAAAAATTAACATACTTCACATACATAATTTTCCACATTCATAATTTACTAAACAAAACATATCAAATAAACTGTACATATACGCCACAAAATTGTATTTTACAAAATTTCACAAAATAAAACAAAACATATAAAAACATATCAAATTAATATAATTTCAAAACATAAAAATCTCAATAACAACACACTTAATTAGTGCCATTAACATTCAAATTGACAACAAAATATTCCAACTGGAGGTGGAGAACGGTAGCGGTGGCGACGACTACAACCCTCACACCAAAAACAACAAATTAATAATCACCAAAAAACACCAACCAACTCAAAAATTTCAACTTTGAGCAACAAACTAGTTGGAAATGAACCCCTTACCGGTAAGATAAAACCTTCGGCAAGCCCCAGCAGCAGTCACAGCAACCTTAGCTACACTCTCACTCTCAGTTGCTCTTTCTCACTTCTCACCCGAAATGTCCCCCCCTATGTCATGCTGGAATGGTGCTCAGGTCTTCCTTCGCTTGCACCTTAAACCCAAATTTGAAATTTTGTGAGAAATGTGCCACAGTTTCTGATGGAATTTTCTACAGAAATCTGTCGGGAATAAATTCCATCATTTTTTCTGTCAGAGTTTGATTGCGTTTTTGGCACTAACTATAGAGAGAAAGTAATTGTCAAATACATATATATATATATATATATATATATATATATATATATATATATATATATATATATCATATGTATGCATATATATATGTACATATGTACGCGCGTATGTATGTCTGTATGTATGTATACATAGGCATATGTATGTCTGTATGTATGCATACATAAGCATACATACATATATACATACATACATATACACACACACACACATATATATACACATACATATACAAACACACATACATATGTACATATACATATATATATATATATATATATATATATATATATATATATATATATATATATATATATGAAAGTATACATATATATGTACACATGTATGCTAATATATATATGTGTGTGTGTGTCTATGTGTGTGTGCGCGCATGCACACACACATACACACACACACACATATAAATATCACCTAACATAGTATGGATGAACAGTGAAACTAAAATTATCGATCGCTAATTATGATTATATGTAAAAATACATACTAGGATTTTTAATAAAAGTAAAGATCAAGCACATAAAAAATAAGCTCTCCTATATATGTAGACACACACACACACACGTATATATATAT
>JAKOGI010002970.1:70000-74767 GCA_029747015.1 Carnegiea gigantea | reverse complement strand
AGCTATATGAACACACACACACACGCACATACATACACACATACATATACACAAATACATGTACATATATATATATATATGTATGTGTGTGTGTGTGTATGTATATATATATATACACACACACACATATATATATATATATATATATATATATATATATATATATATATATATATATATATATATATATATATATATATATATATATATATATATATATATATATATATATATATATATATATGTATATGTATGTCCACTTACACACAAATGCGCACGCGCGCAAACGGATATGCATACATATATGTATATGTATATGTATGTATGTATATATATATATATATATGTATGTATGTATGTATGTATGTATACACACGCACAAGTGTTATGTTGCTAGCAATAACTCTACTACAGCCATACATTTTTGGAAGGTCCTCTAGCTTGTTCAGTTGCAATCTTTATCGTTTTACTTGTCTTATTAGTGAAATTCCTCTTCTAGGTATCGATTCATTCTGTTAAATTTGTTTCTTTCATCATTTGATTCTGCAATTTATCACTTTGTTGCTTTACTCTTTTGTTGCTGCTGATTGTGAGCTTTTGGTAGTTTTTGATCAGTTATCCGCCAGTTTCCTGGTTTTGCTTTTTGGGTTGCTTTCGGAATTGTGATTTTCGTTTGGGTGTGATTTGTGTGTTGAAGATTAAATTTTGATTACTTCATTAAACGAGTGTGATTAGATTCCCAAAAATTTCAACCGTTGAGAGCGTTGGACATCTGGGGTTATCATATCTGGTTGCGAGTGTCGAGAATTCGAGAGGAAGCTTTTGTGGTATCAGGGCCACAAGGAATTTTAGTGGGGTCTTGAACTCTTTCTGGAAGCATATTTCTGAGCTCGGGTCAACAGTAAGCCATTTGGAGGTCTGGCATCTGTCATTGTTTCCGACAATTCAACGACCACTTACAGCAAGCTTCAACACCAGATATCCATCATTGCCAAGTCCCACTTTCATCTTCAATCCTCACTACTCTGGCCTTAACTGCCCAGCAACACTTCAGTGGCTAGACACCCCACGGTGGGACTCACGGCTGGGCTGGATTTTCTCTGTTCTCTGGCGCACCGCCACCCACTCTAGCCCTCTAGCACCAGCTAGCCCTTTTAGACCATTGGGGGCTATTCCCCAGGAGCCTACTCTACTTGGCGTTAAGGTAAGGGAGGTGTAAGTACTATATGAGCGAATCCTTGCCCTTTTTATGAGAAGCCAGCTCTGGACTCAGCCTTAATATTGCTTTCTTTTGCCATCTTTTTCGTGCATTTGATTTGTATTTGTCTAGCTCATTTTATTACTTGCTTTCTATATCCCGTTATAGCCCAGCCCTAGTGAGGTAGGTGTGTTAGGTAACTATTCTCTATTTCCCTCCACATTCCACGTGATGGCTGCTTCAATGTGCCCCCTTAGACATTCCCTTTGGACTTAATTACAATTTTTTAGCCAACTTGAGAAAAAGTTCAAAGCAGTTGGAGACTTTTGATGGCATTGGATTATTAGGAATTAAAATAAGCAGCTCATTAAGCAAATGCATTTCTCTACTTTATTATAAGGTGTATGTTAGTTTTTGTTAATTGCCCCTTGATTTTTGAACATTGACTCTTGAAAAGCCTGACCATCGAAGTAATTTGGTTAGATATGGTGAGGGCGGCTGGGCATACTTGCTATTATTATTTTTATTTTTTTGAGTTTATCATTGGAGTAATTGAGTATTGTTTTCTTTTTGCGTAGTATATTATTTACTCCCTTTATTTTGTTACCATTGTTATTAAGAAGGGCTATTGGCTCATTGCATTTGCTCATTCATTCTTTTTGACTAGTTGTGTATTCTTGCCAAGTAGATTACTAGTGTTCTTAACTAATTTTATGTTTCTAGTTAGCGTCTCTTTACCTTTTGGTTTCAGTACTTTGTTTTTTTCCTATTAGTTGGGCCTACCCAGTTATTCTTTTGGTGTGTTTTGATTGTTTAATCCCTCAGTATTGTTGAGTGCAAATTCGTTTTATTTTTAGCAGTAGTATCTATTATTAGTGTGGTTGGGGTTGGTATTGGTAGCTTAAGCTAGTGGCGAGTAATGTAGTCGCTTCAGCCTGTCCTCCAGGGGAAAATGGGGGTAGGAGGGGTGTAGGGTTTGAGAAGGTGCGCCTAGTGTCTTGGAATATTGGGTCACTTACTGGTAAGTTAATAAAATTAGTTAAGTCTTTGCATAGACGTAGGATCAGCACAGCATGTGTGCAAGAGACTAAGTGGGCGGGAGCTAAAGCTAGAGAAGTTGATGGGTATAACTTATGGCATTTGGATTCAAGCAAGGGGAGAAATGCAGTTGGTATCTTGGTTAACAAAGAGTTGGTCAACTTTGTTGTTGAAGTGAGGCATAAAAGTGATCGAATTATGGTCATTAAGATAGTGGTGGGTTTGGAAATCCTTAATATGGTTAGTGTTTATGCACCTTAAATACGTTTGTCGGACGATATTAAGAAGCAATTTTAGGAGGATTTGGATAGGGTCATTCATGACGTACCTCGCAGCGAGAAACTTTTCGTAGGAGGAGACTTTAATGGACATATTGGGGTCGAAACAGATGGGTATGATACGGCTCACGGAGGTTTCGGTTTTGGGGAGAGAAACAATAAAGGAGTTTCCTTGTTGGCCTTTGCGATTGCCTACAATTTGTTGGTGGCAAACTCCTTTTTTAAGAAGAAGGAGGACCACTTAGTGACCTTTAGGAGTGGTCCCTTAAAGACTCAAATTGATTAATTCCTTATTAGGGCAGATGGTAGACTATTATGTAAGGATTGTAAGGTGATACCAAGTGAGTATTTTGGAACTCAACATAGATTGCTAGTGTTGGATACGGAGCTCAAAGGTTCAAAATGGAAGAGGAGGAGTGCTGGGGAGCCTAGAGTTAAGTGGTGGAATCTTCCCAGGGAGAACGCTATAAAGTTAATAGAGAGGATTTCTGACGAAGGAGTTTGGAAAAAGGCAGAGGATGCAAATAAAATGTGGGAGGCAATAGCAAAATGTATTCGAAGGTTAGCTATGGAAATCCTTGGTACATCTAGAAGAGGTGGCAACAAAATGAAGGGAGCCTAGTGGTGGAACGAGGAGGTAAAAGAGAATGTCAAGGAGAGAAAAGAAGCATGCGCTGCTTTCACAAATAGCGAAACGGATGAAGAGAAAGAGATTAGTAGAGTTAGATATAAGGCAGCAAAAAAGGTAGCCAAGAAAGCTGTTGCTGTAGCAAAGAGCATGGCTTATGATAGGTTATATCAAAAACTAGAGACCAAGGAAGGTGAGAAGGAAGTCTTTAAACTAGTGAGGGCTAAGGAAAGAAGAATAAGGGATTTGGGCGTCGTGAGGTGCATCAAAGATGAAAATGGTAGGGTGCTATGTGAGGATGCAGAAATCAAGTAGAGATGGCATATTTACTTTTCTAAACTCCTAAATGGTGAAATGATGTAAGATTTTGAAAGCATGAGTAGAAAGAGTAATGAGAGTCAACTTGATCCTCATTTTTGTGAACCTATCAGCAAGGACGAGATTAAAGAGTCCCTAAGAAAGATGACAAATGGGAAGGTAGAGGGACCAGATCAAATTCCAATGGATGCGTGGAAGGGTTTGGGTGAAGAGGGATTGAAGTGGCCAGCGGAGCTTTTCAATGTTATTTATAAGACTGCCAAGATACCAAGAAAATGGAAGTTTAGTATAGTCATCCCATTATACAAGAACAAAGGTGATATTAAGGATTGTGTTAATTACAGGGGTATAAAGTTACTGAGTCACACCATGAAGTTGTGGAGAGGGTGATTGAGAAAAGGTTGCGCAAGGATATCTCGATAACAGAGAACCAATCTGGTTTTATGCCTAACAGGTCGACCACAAAGGTGATTTATCATCTTAGAGGACTCATGAAATTGTACAGAGATAGAAAGGTAGATCTTCATCTGGTATTCATTAACTTGGAAAAGGCATATGATAGAATCCCACATGAGGTGTTATGGAGATGCTTGGAAAAGAAAGGAGTGTCTTCAGTGCATATTCGACTTTTTAAGCATATGTATGAAGGAGAGTGTTAGGACGCCAAGAGGGGTTACCAACGACTTCTATGTTCGTATGGGCATGCATCAAGGTTCCGCTTTAAACCCTTTTCTTTTCACTCTCGTCATAAATGAACTTACAAAAGGAATCCAAGATGAGTTACCCTGGTGTATGTTATTCGCAGATAACATTATTCTTGTTGATGAGACTAGGGAGGGAGTTCATTGAAAACTGGAGCGATGGAGACATGTACTAGAGGCTAGAGGCTTTAGAATTAGTAGATCGAAGACTAAATACCTTCATTGCTGTTTCAGTGGAAGGGAAGATGTGAGGGGAAAAGTCATCATTGAGGGGATGCAGATACGAAAGGTCAACAAGTTTAAATATCTAGGCTCGATCATTCATCATGAAGGGGAGACTGACGAAGATATTAGTCATCCCATAAAAGTGCGCTGGCAAAAATAGAAGGATGCTTCAGGTGTGTGCTGTACGATAAGAGAATGCCTGTAAGACTAAAAGAAAAAGTTTATCGTATAGTAGTTAGACATGTTGTGTTACATGGATCGGAGTGTTGGCCTGTAAAAAAGACTCAGGTTCAAAGGTTAATGGTAGCAGAGATGAGGATGATTAGATGGATGTGTGGCTATACGAATAGATAAAATTAGTAATGGAGTGATCAGAGACTT
>JAKOGI010002970.1:10000-65000 GCA_029747015.1 Carnegiea gigantea | reverse complement strand
ATTGGACCATCAGGAGATGTAAGAACCCAATGGATCCTTCTGAACATGCATTGCTGAAATTTTATTAGTTTTGAGAAAAAAGGGAACTTTGGATTTGAGATTTCTATGAAGTAAAGTATCATCTCGTATTCCCATGCTTTGAAGACATGGTCATTTGGAGATAATGAAATTGTTGGGAAACTAACACCACCAACCCCAGATCTGTCGGGAAAATAGATCGTCGTACCTCAAGACTCCCAATTATCATAGAAATAATGATGATAAAGATTGATGCAGGCTGCATACCACTCATTAAACCATTTTTCTCGAACATGAGAACTTATTTTTTCTTGGGTATCGTAAGAACACTGGAGATAACTAACTTGCAACTCTAGAAGGGAAAATCTTTGGGCTATTAGGTAGGTAGTAGATAGTAGATGCAAACGTGATCTACTTTTTGTATGGAATTCCAGGTTATCGATCAGGACTTTACTAGAAAGCATAACCTGTTCTAGTAGGAATGGCATTTCATTAAGGATTTCTTCCTTTTCTGACAGGAGATCGGCTTTGATGATCACCATTGGCGAGTTCTCGAGTTAGACTATCTGCCAGAGAGTTCTTCGATCCTTGTATATGTTCAATAGACAAGGAAAACTCGTTAAGCCATAATTACCAGCATAAGAGTCGATCTTACGCTTGCATATTTGATAAATTCTTTTTCACAAAACCAAATATTCCTTTGTAATCAGTTCAAATAAGAAAAGGTTTTGGAGCTAAGAAGATTAAGAATGTCTCAATTCCCCTTATAACTGTAAGGATTTCTTTTTTCATCATAGGATAGTTGCATTCTACCTTATTAAAACTTCCACTGCAATATTTGCAGAGCTTTCACCTTCTTTAATTTTGACTACTGTGCTCCAGTGCTCATTACTAGCATCTGTCTCAAGAGCTAAATCATCTCCTTCATTAGGTAAATTAAGAACAGGAAGACTTTTACACATCGTTTTGAAGTTTTGAACAATCGTTGTATCATTAATGGTCCATGTCCAACTTAGTTATTTCTTGAGTTTTTGCTACAATGGCTTTCTCAGTTTAGGTAAATCTTTAATGAAATCTAAAGCATAGGTAAGGCATCCAAGAAACCTTTCTAACTACTTTTTATCTTCAATTTTTTCAGGAAAATTTTCTTTTTTTTTCCCAAATATGTTTTTATAGGATGATTTCTCCAGCTTTTATTTCTAGGTCTAAGAACTCAATTTTTTGTTCAGCATAAATACACTTGTTCTTACCAAGTATAATACCATGATTGTTGCATCTCTGGGTGACAGCTAAGAGATCATTTTTATGCTGTTCTAAGGTTTTGCAAAAGGCAACAATATCATCAATATAACCTAAATAACAGTGATTAAGATCTTTAAAGATGTTATCCATTCTTCTCTAAAATATTTAAGGTGCATTATTAAGACCAAATGGCATTACTATCCATTCATAATGTCCTCATGGGCCACTAAATGCAGTTAAAGGAATGCTTTCCTCATCCATTTTTATTTTGCCAATATCTACTTTTGCAGTCCATTTTCGAAAACCAAGAGGCTCCTTGAATTCTATTGAAAATGACTATTTTGTTAGGAATATAGCAGGCATCAAAGACATTATTATCATTAAGCTTTTTGTAATTGATTACCATTCTTACTTTTTCTGTTTTTTCTTCTGCATGATTTCTCACCATGAAAGCGGGACTGGCGTGAGGACTCTTGTTATTCCTGATTAATCCTTCATCCAGAAGTTCTTTGATTTGTTTATCAAATTCTTGAATATCTTGGTGCGTATACGCCATTTATTTGACTCGGATAATAGTGTTGAGATTTAATAGAGTGATTTTAACAAATGTTTTATCTTTATCTCAAAATTTTAGAGGATTATCAGAGTAAAGTTCCTCATATAATTTCTTTTGTTGTTCGACAATCTGTTCTTTAATAGATAATCCGAGTAATGAGATTGTCAATGCTACTTCACGCTGTGCTAGCATTATCTTCTAACCACGATGACTACGTATAAACTCAATTTTCTACTGAGTGTAAGCCTTATTCAATTTTTCAATAGGAACTGAGTGTCCATTAATGGTGAATATTATCTGATTTATGGTCTGGGTGCTTGCAGAATATAATCTTTGAAAATTATTTCCAATAATCATATCATAAGAGGGTTGATCAGTAGCCTGTAGAACTGGTATAATGCATTGAACTCCTCCTAATTCTATAAATAATCCTTCTATGGCTTCATTATGGTTCGTAATACTATTATCAGCTATTCTCACTTGTGAAGGATTTTTTGTTCTTTTCCACATAAACTCTTGAAATAAGGATCTTTTTTCAAAGTATACATAACACCCACTATCTATGTGGTCCCTCTAAGCATAAGCCTATTGGGATATAAATGCTATTAGGATTTGTATTGGTGACTTTATAACATATCTCTATAGCTATATTTTTGACTACTTTATCCTCATAAATTGGTTCACTAGCAGTTCTTGTTTTGTACCCAATGACCTTTCTATCTAGACTCATAATTCGATCTACATTCGGTCTTGCAGTTTCAAAACTCATTCTACTCATTTCACTGGTCATACTAATTGCATCGTCTTCTTTGAGTTCTTCTTTAGCTAATGAAGATCCTTCTCCCCAATCTGATCTTGTACTCATGCTTTTTAATAATTGGGGTTTAATAGTGATTTTGCCTTCTTCATCGATTTTTATTATATTTTTCTTATTAATCTTTGTAGGGTTAGGGAACCTAGATATCCATGAACGATCAATCTTTATCTCTTGTGGATTGAATTTAATCCTCTGGATTTTTTGCATAGGGGGAGGGCTCTCGAATTTCTCTGCCTTTATCATGGTCACTTTAGTCTTTGGATCTATAGTATTATCTAATTTATAGATAATTTTTCAGAATATCCTTAATGGATATCCTCCTCTTTTCATGTCCATTCCAACTATTTTTATCTTAAGGGATAGAGAGTCTTTAGCAAACGCATCTTTTAGACTCAAATAATAACCAGGTCTACAATTGAACCTTATTGATCAATTACATAAGTTAGTCTTTACTCCTGTGAGAATTTGATTATTGAACTTGATATGCCTAATATCACAGAGCAAAGCATAGAGATCAATATCTTTACTATAACATTGTAATGGAGTGATTTGAACTTGGACAATTCCAACATGGATATATCTATACTTTCTATCTTTATTATGTTTAAGGATATTTTCCAAAATAATGAGATTAACTTCTCCAACGTCAAACTCACAATCATTGATTTCTAAATCTTCTTCCATCATTTCACATACGTACTTGCTTTTTAATTAAAAGATAGATTTTTTATAGATCATATCTTTTTGGATTATGGGAAGAACCCAATCTCCTTTGACTTCCTCATGATCATGACAAATTACTCTCCTTGGAGATCATTAAGGCTAACAGAGCTACTTTCGATCATATAACTTGTTTCTTCATAATCACTTTCTTCATATTCATTGTCCAATATAATTTCAACAATCCCTTTGTTGTTATTTAAGGCTAGGTCTAATGCCTCATCTTCACTAAGCTCAACATAATCTAGGCTTTCCAAGGTCTTTATAAGCTCGTTATTCTTCCTATTTTTGCATTCATTATCATAATGCCCTACTTCTGCACATGCCCAGCACTTGTAGTTACTTTTCCCTGCGGGACAATAAGCGACTTTCCTAAAAAATCTACGTCTATTAGGCCTTGGTTTGTTATAATATTATCTTCTATATTTCTCACTCCTCTGCTTGCTAAAGCTCTTTTTCTTATAGAATGTTCTCTTCCTTCGCTTTTTAGGTTCCTTTTCCCATTTGTGAGATGAATCCCAGCAAGTTAGGAACTACTTCTTAATTTTGTTTTGCTTTTGGAGATCAAGACATTTATCATTGACCCATATTCTTAGATAACAGATCCTCAAACCAAGGGTATCAATGACATCTGCTCTTTCTAGATATGCAATGTATTTTTCATTAATTATGAAATTTATATAGTATGGCAATTTTTCATAAAATATGCCAAGATTGATTTTATTATGCCCAATTTTGTAATAATATTGACTAAATTCAGCAATATAATTTTTCAGATACCTCATATCCCATAATTCAATGTTATTAATCTTTCTTTGCCATTCTCTTATTTTTTCTTCGGAATCAAGTCTAGCTCCAATAAATTCAGTTTCAATTTCCTTGCATAAATTTTTAAACATTGCAGTTGGTGTTCCATCATTCTTAAAGTATTTTTACTATCTTCCGTTAATGAATCATACCAGTCAGCTACAGTGCCAGAAAAGCTATGTTCGATATAGTTTAGGAAGTTTTCCGCAATCTATGTAGTATTTAGGTTTAAAATATTATTCATTCCTCTTTTCTAGTGCTCAAATATTTCATCTCTATTACGGGCTCCATCAATTTTTAAGATATATCCAATTTGGCGAATTGGGGTAAGGCCAATTTCTTCATAGGTCGTGATTTTCCTTGGGATAAACCCGAAGGATAAATTGCTTGTACTTCATGCTGGAACGTACCTAGGTCTCAAGAAATGAGTATTTCTTCTAGAAGGTTAACCAAATTCTTCAGCCTTAGGAATGACATTGTTAACTACATTTGTTTCTCTTTCATATAAATCGAGTTCTTCTCTAATTTCATTAATCTCATTTTCAACAGTTATTTTACCATATTTTTTATCTAATTTTCTTTTAATTTCGTCTAAAGGTAGTACATTAAGGTCTTCTAATGAGGTTCATCTGCTGATATATTTCTTTTTCTAATAAGATATTATTAGTCGCTTCATTATCATCAGATAAAATATCCTATTTTTCACTAATTGTGCCCATGATCTTGTTCAATTCTTCTGGATTCTGCTCTTTCTCAAACATATTCTGTAGTTGTTTAATAGTATACTGCTTATACTCCATCTTCTTCTTCTTTTTCTTTTTTTTAGCCGATTTTTCACCTCATTTTTTTCCTACTTCTTTTTGAATTTTCGTATCGTGCAAAAGAAAAGGATTTTTGTTTTTGGGTTTTGGAAAGGATATTTACGCTGAAATAGAGTACTAATACTAGAAGTAGATTTTGCACCATGCCTTACTTTGTTAGCAAGAGAAAGGCGAATTACTGATAATTGTTTCTTAAGCTCCTTGAGTTCGATCTTAAATTTAGCTAATTCGGCTTTTAATTCTAAAACTATATCAGTAATATAGTTTAATTGACGTGCTAGTGGAGAAAGGCCTTCCGGTGAGTGAATATGTGAATAATTTAGTCTAGGACAAGCAGGTGATGATTCTAACATTAATCACAGTTAATCACAATTAATTAGCTTAATTAATCATTAATTAGCTTAATTATGTTAATTATTTTTGATCATGTGGCTCTAATACCATTTAAAAGAGGACGTCGAGTAATACTTATGAGTAAAAAACCACATACAGATTTTTATTTTCCAAAAGTAAGTTTTTAAGGATTTAGGTTAAAAGTGCAAATATAAGAAACTTAGGGTGGTACAATTTGAAAAAGTTAAGTTTGGTCGACTTTTGGACCCAAAAAATATTTATCTAAAATTGGAGGGACTGGAAAATATTTGTCAGAAAATGTGGGTCTGGGAAATAATTTGTCCTAACCTCGATGGTCCAAAAGATAATTTTTTCAAAGTTATACATAATAAACTCTAATAAATATGATGTTGTCTCTAGTTGCTAAATCTATTAGCTCTAAGGAAGAAATAAATACTTTAGGAAAAGAAAGTTATTCTAAAACTGAAGATGAATACTGAAGAAACATAGATAGCTCGACAAGAAGAGCAAGAAAGTAATGAAAATTATACCAGATCAATCACATTCAATCAAAACCTTTATGAAAAGATAATAGCTAAAGATTTGTTTTTTACAGATCCTGGAAATTTTATGACGAAAATAGATGAATTCCATGTGAGAAAATTAATAGGATATTTTACATTTTATACGATAGAGCAACCAATTTATGTTCAGAACTTGCAAGGAAATATCATATTAAAACTAATGACTCGAGATAATTGAAAAACGTTTAGAAGAAATCTCAAAAGAAAGAAATTTAATTAAATATGTACATCACAAGGAATACAAATAGTCATAAAAGCATGCTTCAAAGAAGGAGTTAACTCACCCATCATTTTATCATTGCATGAACAAGGATTTAAAGATATCCAAAATAGTCATTGAGAAGCTCTACAAGGAACCCTGATTTATTCGAAACTAATTTTTGAGAGTTATCTTAATTATTCTATCACCCTTAGAAGCAAAAACATCATAGACACTCTCTATTTGCAATTTGAACTCTTAAACGATATAGGACTAAAACCTACAAATGATGCATTATCCTTTTATTACAGTGATTATATGTTTTCTCTAACAGTAATTTTTCCATAAAGGAAATGAACCAAAAAGAAAAGATAGTTGTAGATCCTTACTTCTCATTTGCAAGCACTATTATAGCATCACTTGTTCAAGAAGCTAGATTACCCATACTAACATATTTCCAACTAGTAGAAGATGATGAAGCATCGATTAGCTGTGAAGCATCAAGATTACCCTACACAGAAAGAGGAATGAGAATTTATAATCAACCAACTTTACTAGGAAGTTACAGCATGTTAAGATTCAATACTAGAACAATCACTATAACAAATACTAATAATAGAACAAGCAGTTGACTTTTTAGTACCCTGACATATGTGGCATTGATTTTTTTCAGGCCTTACCTTTTTTACTAAATATGTTAGTAAGCTGACCGGTGGGTGTGTAGAAAAATAAAGGCATAAAAAATCAATTTTCAATGACGTGCTGAGCTGGCGTCACTTAAAGTGTAAAATTGTCAAGGAAATCCAGAATTACCCCTCTAACCTCTTTAAAGTTGGGTGTTTTTTATGTTTGACCTAAATTAAAGAATGAAAAAGAGAAAATGTTCATCTTTTGTCCCATAAACCAATTACAATATCCCCCCTCCAAAAGCTCGACTGCAACAATCTCATTTAAATTTCTCCTTCGTTGTCCATAGCTGAAGCACAGCAAACGGTGAACGAATTTCTCCTTCATCTCTTCTTAATTATGTTAATTTTTTTGTTTTTGGGTTACCGTTCTTGTTAAAATTTCCCTCTTTATGAAACTAATTTAACTTATATGGTGGTGTGGTGCAAGAATGAAGGGCTCTGGTAGCTCTTGGAGTGAAAGAAGATGCCCAAGATGTATGGCAAACACAATAGCAGAATACCAAATTTCAAAGTCTTCAAAGAACCCTAGTCGACCCTATTATGCATGTTGTAATTGTGGTCGGTCTGTGATGTGGGCATCTCCGAAGGAAAACGAGCATGAAGCTGAGACAGGAGTCATGGACCAAGCGTGAAGATGTACAAAATTAATGAAGAAAATAAGACAATTCTGATTCAAATCTGGAGTAAAGTGAAAGAGAATAAGATGGCAATGAAACTTATGGAAATAAGGGTTTAAGATGCCTTGAAGATATTGATTACTCTGAATGTTGTTATTTGCATCTTTGCTGTGATTATGTCAATGAAATAAAAAGATTTAGGAATAAGGTAGATGGTAGTGGTATGTCTTGGGAGGTGTATGTGTGTAATATGTTGCTAATGACTCATTCCCCTATGTATTGAATACGTTTTTAAGTAATGTCACTGATAAGGAATGGCTCTATTTTTTAGTAATATTCTAGCAGACATTGGCAAGGAATGGCTCTGTTTTTTAGCAATATTCTGGATTGGATCTTTGTTGTGGTTTGTGAACAATTGTTTTGTGATATATAGAACCAAAATGAGAAGATTATAATGAATGCAATATGTTTTTAAGCGATAACATTGATAAGGAATGGCTCTGTTTTGAAGCAACATTGTATAAACCATTACATATGATATCGTAGCAAGTGCTCAGAAACATAAACATCAATTCATCCCAAAAGACATGATAAGCTGTGCAAATTACACATTTCAGACATATCCTCCTAGCCTTAAAAAATTATTGTCTTAATGACCTAATTGTTTCAAATTAAACATTCTGAATCAAACATAGGGGTTCCATTGATGTTGGGTGGATGTCTGAGGCGAGCTGGATCATTGCTCACAGATGTTAAGTTGTGGAACTTGCTTCCTCGGCCTTCCTTTAGGCCTCTTCCCTTCTGCATTGCCATCAGGAGGGGGCTCCCTTTTCTGATTATCTTAAAAGGCCTATTCCCTTGACCTTGATAGGCGGCTGAATTGTGGTAAAGTCCTCCACACTTCTTGCATCTGACAGTTCTGCTTCTTTTGCACTGCTTCCACAACTCCTCTAGCCCCCATTTCCTCTCTTTTGCTGTTAGTCCTCCCTTCAATGTTCTCACAGGTGGATTAAGCAAAATCCATAGGAATTTAGGCTAAAACTTCTCATCTGGGATTAGAAACATCACCCCATTGTATGTAGCCTCGTACATCTCAGCTGAATAATATGAGCTAGTATAGTCTTCCAGTCTGTAGTTAAAATGAAGAAAGCACGTCACAGCATGTTTACATGGTATGCTACTTATTTCCCATTGTCTACATACACATGCCCCCTTATTTGAGTCAACAGTATATTAGTGCCTTCATAGTCTCTGACATCAAAAGCCATGTATCCATTAAGAACTATATCATACTGCCAAGCCTCCCTTACTATGTTTTTAAGCTTGTTTTTCACAAGGGGAACAACATTTCCGTTCCACCTCTCAGCTTCTTTCTTCCTTTGCACAATCCAACCAACCCATGCTTCCTAATACCTTCTAACAGAGTCATTATTGGCTTCACTCTCAGTTTTTTAATCACCATGTTAAATGTTTCAACAAAGTTTGTGGTGTTTTTTGGAGCTTTATATTCAAGATCAAATAAATACCTGCACTAGTGCTGTTTTAGCCCTCTAAGCAACCAAGCATGAGCTACTGGACTGGCTTCTTATAAGTGTCCCATTGTCATTTTATTTCCCCATATATTATATGCATTAGTAGCTTTGTAAAAAACCACTTTCAACTCTAGGCTAGGAAATCTTCCTTTTATATTTTGCTCTAGATGAACCAAACATACCCTCTTAGTGCTGTCAGACATACACTACTCTAAGGCATGAATAACTCCCAAGTCACCAAGAATAAGTCAAAGTTGCTATGAGTTATTATAGAAAGTATACAACAACAATGAAACAAAGTCAATATGAAATATCAAATGCCTTGCATCTATCAGATATAACAGTGAACCTACCATGATGCTTAATACCCAAAACATGCACTAAAGTAATGAAGAAATAGGTCCAGCAGTCATTATTCTCAGACTCCATAACGGGTACTAATAAGGGTAAATAATGATTAGCAGCATCTATGGCCATTGCAGTCAGTAAAACACCTCCAAAAGGCCTTTTTAAATGAGCCCCATCAACTCCATTAATTGGTCTACATTCTCTATGAAATCCACCAATCATACCTTTAAAGCTTATGAACAACCTTTTGATCCTTGGAGTTTACATAATCCTTTCCTGATTGTCTTGCTGTGCTTGTAACTCATGATCAGTTGAAGGTATATCCTAGGAAATATAAGCATGGGACCCAGGATTTGTGTTTCTTATCATCTCAATATACTAGGCAACTGTTTTGAGAGGCTGATCATGTCTACCTTTAATCTTGTACAAAATTAGCTTCCTTGCTCTCCTAATCACATGATCCTTCAATATTAATCTATACATGGGTAACAACATATTCCTCATATCCATAGGCTTCAGCTTATGGTTTTGTCTGAATTCCTCAAGTAATTTTTCAGATATCCACCTAGAGGAAGCCATAGGATTGTTTATTAACCTTAGACAACTATAATGATGTTTGCCATCGTGTGTCCTTAATTGAAAAGTTTGGAGTTGTAGAATCATGCAACCTCTATTAGGAAGACGTGTGTGCACATTTGATAGTTGTATCTAGTTGTAGCATTCTTCAACTTCACCAAGTTTTTACCCTTCTATATAGAGTAGTCTCTTAGCACTTCATGCACTATGCCTTGTTTATGAACATGTCCCATTATGTAATGCTGATTCGCCTTTAGGATCAGGTTCCCACATCTATCCATCATGCATCTTCTTGTTAGGGTTAACAGCATTGTCATCTTCATCATCACCACACACATAGTAGTCAACAATCTCTCCTTGAATTTGTTTAGCTTCCAATGAAGTATCAGACTCATAGGACTCCTCCTCTAGTGTTACTACATAATCTCCATCCTCGAAGTCAGAGGATGTCTAATTACTACCCTACCCTTCATCTTCCCAATAACAAGTTTCTTTCCCTTTTTACTTATCACATTCACAACAGGTACATCAAGTGAATATAGGGAGATAGACATGCTGTAAATGTTATTAATGGATTTGTTTATTTGCTAAGCCTCAATAACATGATCTGTAAGAGAAGTATTTCTAGGTTGAGTGGGGCTTAGCTTTAGTGTGCTTCTTCTAGTAACAAGCCTATTCTTAGGTGGGCTGGGAACTGGTTAAGGCTAGGTTAATTTAGGACTTATTTCTCTACTTGAAAGTGGGCTAAATACACTGCTTCTAGTTACAGGCCTGCTTCCAGGTGGGCTTGGAACTGTTGCATACTGCATTAGTCTAGGCTGGGTTAATTGAGTTAGGCTGGGAATTGGTTGAGGTTGTGTTAATTTAGGACTTGGTTCTTTGTTTGAAATTTGGCTAAGTGTACTGCTTCTAGTAACAGGCCTAATTCTAGGTGGGCTGGGAATTGTATCAGGGTTAGTAGGTTCGGGTTGGCTTGAGATACGACTATCCTCTTTGTTACCCGGTGGACTAAGAGAGCTTTGTTTAGTAATAGGCTTGCTTCTAGGTGGGCTTACAACTATGGCAGACTTAATAGGGTTGGGCTAACTTGAACATAGGCTAGCTGAGTTAGGAATGATGGTAGAATCAATGACTTTGGGTTGGATTGAACAAGTGGTAGGTGTTCCTTTTGTAGAAACTGTACTGGGCTAATCAGCCTTTAAGTAGAAGTGGTAGGTGTCCTTTTTGTGGAAACTGTACTGGGCTAATCAGCCTTTAAGTAGAAGCTTGAGTTTTTCCCAATTATGGAACTCTATTTGTAAGGGGACAAAGTTAAGCTTAGAATTTCCTTTGCACTTCTCACGAGCCTACTCTTAGTTGGGCTATTGGAAGTACTGTGTCCAACTAATTTTGGAGGCCTCCTAACAGGTAACTTTTGTACTAATTTTCCTGCTGTAATGTTGCCCTTTATTTCTACTAATTGCCTTCCTCCTTGACCTTCACTATGCTTTGGTTGAGTAAAAATGAACCCATCAATGTCCCCTAATGATACTACTGGCTCTTTACTCATAGTTTGCAACTCAACATCGGTTGTCTATCTTAGAGCCCTGGTGGGACTAACTAGTACAACATTCTTAGCATCATCTGATCCTTTATCTTCTCCTTTTTCACTTACTTCATGGTTTGCTTCACTTAATTCTATTTTCTCTAGGTAAGTTCTCTTGCTACTGCCTATCTAACATCAAGACCTATTTACACAGGTCATCGGGTTCAAGGCTACCAACCATGTTTATGACAATCACAAGCTTACTCCCCTAACTCACAGTACAATCCAATAGGTGCCTATCTTTCAGAATCCAATGGTTTTTCCTCAGTTGACCAAGCCTACTGTAATAAAAAGTAGGGAACCTTGGAAAGTTCCCTTTCTCCCTCATTTAACACTTAGTGATATTGTGTACATGTAGAGCAAACATCTCATCTGTGCCACACTCCCTAAATCTATGGTCTTCGCCTTGTACATAACATGCAGAATCTTTATAGCCATTAGGATATTTCTATACACATAATCCAATTTTTAGAAGTCAGTAGTTCACTTTTGTACATCTACTCCAATCATATAACCTACCCCACTATATTACATTCTCAAAATAACAACAACATCTCATACTTTTATGTAATCACTAAACCCTAATTATGTTAATCTACTTCTTCATTTTCTAAATTACCTAAAAATTATAAAAACTTCACTTTTAATTAACATCAGGCTACATTGCATTAGAATTTAACATATTTGTTGCCAAATTCTCAATTTCACTTCACCCTCTATTTTTAAATTTTAAAACAGTTTCTTCCTAAAACAGGAAAATCCCCCTTTCCCTCAACATTGCAACCATTCAAAGCAATGTTATCAACTTCAAAAACTTAAAAACCATCATAAACACATATATAATCTCCTGATACAACAATGTCAAAGAGATTTCAGATTTTCGTAGGATGTTACCTCTTCTCTTTCTTCCTTTATATTCTTCACATCTCTTCGACTTTCAGTGCACCTTAATCCTTCCAAACTTAACTTTCACTCAGGGCTTTCCCAAGTGCTTTTTCTCCTTTAATTTATGCTCATCATAGTTTTGGGGTTCTGGGTTTTTCTTAGTGGCTTTCGGTTTCTCTCTCCCTTCTTTTCATGCCAGCAAGATGAGTGAATGTTACTTCACCCATTTACTTCCTTTTTTCCACCTTTCCCCCTTTCTACAAAGGGGCAAAATTGTCTTCACATTACTCTGGTTACAAGCTCACAAGATTTGGCGTTGTTGAAAATAAATATGCCACCTCAGGGTACTAAAAATTCAGTCAAAAAGGCAAGACCAAAAAAATCACTATCACGTATATCAGGGTACTAAAAAGTCAATTATTCATAATAGAACATATAAAGTTAAGTTAGAATATTTTAGTCGCCAAACCTAGAAAAAAGATAAAATCTTAATAGGTACAGGATCCTCTCAATGTCATTGTATCACTCTACCCATCCCAGTTAGCCAAGATCCAGAATATAATTTTGTTAAATATGATGGAAGAAGATCCACACTAAACCAAAAATCTAGAATCATGATGAAAGCTCCTGACCCTATCCTTTCAGAATTCAATTGCAACATTGACCCCATAATTAGCTATGAATGTTACCATGTTTTATTAGGATTGAATTTCGTAGACCAATTTACATCATATGAAATAAAACCAAATCACATTACCTTAGTTGATAAACGAAACAAATTTATCCTTGATAGAATATGAAACAACCACAAATTCCTATCCTCACATATATTGAATAAACCATAAAGGATTCAGACATTACAACCACAGCCTTAGTAGATACACGATAAGAAGTAACCTTTTTCCAAGACTTTTTACTACCACAAAATGAAAAACTCTCATCTTACAAAAAGATTAAAATTAAAGGTGTTCATCCTACCACAAATTATTTAGATTTTGCACAAAATGATATCTCTATTATACTAGGAAACAAGATTCTAAATATTCATTTAGTATTATAGTACAATTCTAGATATGATGTTTTACTAGGAAATGATTTCCTCAAACAATTCCATAAATCCACTCAAACTCCACAAATAGTTTATCTTACGACAAAATGTGGCCATACACTAGAAATACCTACACTAAAACCACCTTACAAAGTACGCGTGAAGCATGGTGGATAGCGATATGAACAAGTCACACTCTCCACGCAAACACAAAAATAAAGCTTTCATGTTAATATAATCACCAAGGAAGACTTTCTTAATAAACTAAAACAAATTTACGCTGAAAATCCTCCAAAATTTGGAAACTTGAACATCAAAAAGCAAAAAAATAGAACTAACACAAGAAGTATATATTGAAGAAAAACTCATGCTTTATACCATAGAAGATATAAAAGAAGTCTGAATACAAATCAAAGAATTATTAGAAAAAGGATTAATACAACCTTCTAAAGGTAGTTACTAGTCACTAGCCTTCATGGTAATGAATGAAGCAGAAAAAATGAAGAAATAAAGCAACAATGGTTATTAATTAAAAAACTTAACCAATTCACAAAATTAGACAATTATTGTTTATCTAACAAAGAAGTTTTGATTAATCTAGCTAAAAATAGCAAATATTTCTCAAAATTCGACTGCTAATCATGATTTTGGCAAATAAAAATGGAAGAAGAAAGTGTCAAATATATAGGCTTTAGTACTCTTCAAGGATTCTATTAATGGATTATAATGCCATTTGTTTTAAAAGATGCATGTGGAATGTTTCAGAGAATAATGGATGATGCATTTAAATATCTTAACCCATTTCTAGTTGTTTATGTTGATGACATCTTAATAAGTTCTAAAATTTTAGAAGAGCATAGAGAACATCTAAAAATATTTGTAGAAACTGGTAAAAAGGAAGGAATACCTCTCAGTGAAAGAAACGCCATAATTAAACAAGAAAAAATTGAATTTTTAGAATTTGAATTAAGATCAAACAGTATCTCATTACAAATTCATATTTCAAGAAAAATAACATAATACCCTAGTGAATTAAGAACTAAAAAACAAAATACAAGGTCATTTGGATTATTAAACTATGGTAGCTCTTATTTTCCCGACCTACCAAAGAAAAAGAAAGATTTGCAGAGCCCAATGAGAAAAAAAATAACACCAAAGGATGGAGCAATTGCATTCTGAAACCGTCAAAACCTTTAAGAAGAATATAGAAATCTACACAATTACGATTGCCAGAATCAAAAGACAATTTAATAGTGTAAACAGATGCTTCTGGCAAAGTTTGGTCAGCTGTACTTGGAACGGATTTTAACGAAGTATGTGGATACCAAGGGGGTACATTTTCTAAAACTAAAGAAGACTACAACACTATGGAATAAGAAAGTTAAGCTATAATCAAATGAATCAAAAGATTGAGATTATTTCTTCTACCGAAACCTTTTAAGGTACTAATTAATAATAAAGTTGCAACTACGTTTGTTCAATAGGTCCTAGATAATGGCACTCATATGCACAAACTTCATAGATGGTAGACTTTCTTATCTCAGTTTAACGCTGTTTATTAACGTGTTGCAAAAAATAATAATTTTTTAGCAGATCATCTAACAAGAGAATCAGGGTTTCTCAACAACTCCAGACAAGCTTAAGGAACTTGAGGATATTGCTATCGACTTCACCAATGTCTAAAAATTGTTTTAGCACGACTTGACCAACTCAAGACGGGAGTCAAAGCTATTATTAATAATATCAGGGCTGAAAAAGAACTCTCTACAGAAACTAATAGCATCATCAAAGATATGAAGAAAGACATAGAACAAGGAAGAACTATGAGAACACAGATGCAAAAATCAATTAGCTCTCTAAAATCAACTTCTTCAACCATATCAAATGTATCAACTATTAGCCCAGTGAAGCCACAAACTCCGCCAACTAAAACTATAGAGCCAAGTTCAAGCACTCTATTACTAGAAAAAGAGATGAAAATGCTAGAACTAAAGGTGAAACTACTAGCAAAACGAACTATAAACCCAATGATTCGAACAAAGAAGTTTGTTTCTTTTATATTTGTGACCCCTTTATTGCAGGATATCACAAGACAACTCATTTAGTTTATTGGAAACTCCTTGAAGTATTAGAAATCTTTTACAGTAGAGGAAAATCATTATTTGCTAGACTCACTACCTGCACATGCGTGAGTCTAGAAATTATCTATCAATTCTATGACTTTGGGTGCCTTGATCTTATTTATCCAGATTCAAAACTAACTGAGCTATGAAATGTCTAACTAAAATAATTCAAGTCCTCAGATGTTTCAAATAAGGACTTATTTTTGTTAAATTCCATACTATGCCACCAGAAAATGATAAAAAAATTGGACTTCTATATCTTGGAATCAGCATAATTCGAACAGGATACATCTCTAAACATTTTGAACTAAATATTGAAGCTACAAAGAAGTTTGAGCCATTTAGATTCAATCAATCATCGATTAACTATAGAAGAATAGGTGAAGCCTTTGTGGTCAAATGCCAAGGCAACATACTACATGCTTCTGGACTTAAATGTCTATACAAAGGAACCAGTTGCATCATAGTCACTAAAGAAGGAATGCAATGAGGAATCTATGATGATGAACTCTTAAAGTTTCTCTTCATACTTGAGCTAGCAAACTTTCAAGGACCTACAGCTGTCAAGAACAAATTTGTTGAGCTAGTCAAAACGAAGAAGAAAAACAAGCATAATTAAGAATGGCTAAGATTTTGCCATCAACAAGCCAGATGTAAGGCTAAGATCTTACTGACACTCACAGCCTTATCTTGAAGAATTTAAATTATTGTAACTTTGTGAATTATTGATATACAACCTTGTCTCGAAACCAATTATCGTACTATGCTAGCTTTAACAAGATGTGAGCTCTTATATGAACATTGCCTTTATAGGCCCTATACACATATGTAATCTCTATTAGGAAAGGTAAAGCTCTTTGAGCGAAGAATAGATTACCCAAAGAACAATCGATTTACAAAGATGTTCTAAACTTCCCACCTGTCTTGGAATCCAAGTAAAAATTTTAGAAAAGTTTGAATTTATATCTATAGGCTTTAAAGTTCTTGAGAGGAGAGAAATAAGTTGTAGATCAACATAAGTCCAAGTAAAAGCCATGGAGAGGAAGGGAGTGGCAGTAAATTAAGGAATAAAAAATTCTTTAGGAAGGATATTCAGAAGAAAGAAGGTATAAATTTCTTACACTTTCTTATAATAGTTCAAATTATTACTTTGGGAGTACAATTTCCATTGCATTAAAACAATGTTATCTATTTTTTGCTCATTAATGTTCTCCAAACAAAGAGTTTTAAACATTTTCCTATAAAAAGTTTCCAGATCCTTGTGATAATGCTATCCGAGCCTACCCAGACCTTAAGCTTACCCTTGATCTACGTGCTACTTTCCACTTAGATTGACCCTTGATCTGCCAATTAAATACCCAGACCTTAAACTTGTCCATGATGTTTCTATTACCTACCCATGATATACTCACAATATGAGTTCTTATAGAAACAAACTACAACCAAACTCTAAAATAAGTAGAGTAGGAGATTACCTACTTGGATAAAGTTTCCATTTCCTAGATTTAGATACTATTCAAAGAAATAATCATGGGATTTCTTAAGATTGTTTAATCAAACACCTAGACTCATGAGGCAGAACCACTGAGAGGATAATAAGACTAAACTAAACTACTTATTATCACTTCCTTGTACTACTCAACCAAAACCATAAACATACTTAGAGATCATATCGCTTTATTATAAGCAACCTTTTTATATACTATATGGTATAAACCAAATTGAAATATAAACAAATCTCAGATAACATATTATACAGATAAAAAAATGATTAGATATAAAAGAAGAATCAAAATTAAGATTTTAATAAGAAAGTCATACAATAACAAAAGGAAGATAGACCTTTATATGACCTAATTTTAGCCCCTATTTGAGAACTTTTTCCCATGGTTTTTATATCGAATTTAGATGAGGAAGGGTCAAATTCATGTCCTTCAATTCATACTGTGCTTATAATTTATTTTGCCTTATTTTTAGGAGAAATCCTTGGATTTTGATGGAAAAAAAGGTTTTGGGAATGAATTCAAGGAAGACTAGAGGTCCAACGAAGCCCTGAGCGCCAAGGGAAGTAGAGCTGAAGAAAACAGTAGAGCGCATGGCCATGCAGTAGGAGGCACGGCCTTGCTGCCATGCCAGAAAGGTGGCACGGCTGTGCCACTACTTTTTATGGAGCACGATCTGCCCGTGCTACAGGGCACGACCGTACCCCCCTTCGCCCGCGTGATTTAATTTTTCCATTCCTTTATAAGCAGGGGTCCTCTTTCCCATTGGGGGGGCTCTTCTTAGGATTCTTGGAGGACTGATTTAGGGTTCGTTCTCAGACTCCTACACCCCACTAGGGGGCGAATAAAGTAGGGTAATTAGGTTGGATTAGATGATTATTTCTGATTCAAGGTTGTGGATTAAGTCTTCAATTCAATTAACCATAAGTTTTCTCTCCTCTTTCTCTCTTGTTTTGTGTATTTAAGTTAGTGTTTTGTTTACATGCTTTTGTGATGTTTAGTAGTAGATTGTGTTACTTTGATTGTAACTAGCCTCTTGATAGATGATTGATTCTGTTTAAACCTTTACCCCCCCCGTTTATGCTAGAATTGAGGGTCTTCTCTCACGCCTACCATGTGTTCGATGAAATGCTTGAAAGATCTTTCATCCATATTTGGGGGCAATTAACTTATGTTGAAAGGTGAGGTTGATTATCTAGTGTGGGTAGACTGAATAGCCTGGATTGGACATGAAAATAGTTTTAATCGCTGGCTGGGTCAAAGGTTGTTAATCTTATAGTTTAGTTGAGCTAATCCTATAAAAATAGGTGGTTAGAACAATTAGACTAGCCTATGGACCCTTGAGAGAGCGCTTAGGTGGGCTCTAATAATACAACCGATTAACCTTGAATACTTGCATAATTTAGGAAGATGAGGATTTGACTTGATTAGTTAGTCTACCTTAGGTTTAATTACAACTAAAGTCTTCTCCCATTATTAGTTTAGGTTTACTTTCCCTTCACCCTTTATCTTGCCTTGATTGATACGCTTGGGTTAGTTTTGGCACATGGAAACACAATTCCCTGTGAAATACGACCCGTACTTGACGATTGCTAGATACAACTATACTATGCACTTGTGGTAATTTTAACATAACAAGTTTTTGTCGAGTAATTTTGCTAGAAAATAAATTAACAAAAAACAAATTAAACTAAATACGGAAGACTAAAGGACAAATGAATCTACAATCGAACAACTAGTTGATGTTAAGAACTTAGAAGGAAATATCATATTAAAACTACTGATTCAAGAGATAATTGGACAATTTTTAGAAGAAATTCCCTCAAAAGATAGAAATTTAATTAAGTATGTGTATTTACAAGGTATACAAATGGCCTTAGAAGCATGTTTCAAAGAAGGAGTCAACTCACCAATCATTTTATGATTGCATGATCGAAGATTTAAGGCTATCCAAAGTAGTCACTTAGGAACTCTTTAGGGAAACCTAATTTATTCAAAACTAAGTTTTGAAAGTTAATTGAATTAATTTATCACCCTTAAAAGCAAGAACAATGAAGATGATTTCAATTTACAATTTAAACTTTTAATCGATATAGTAATAAAACCTAGAAATGATGCATTATCCTTTATTTAGGGATCATATATTTTTTCTAACACTAATTTTCCTATCAAAGAAATAAACTAAACAGAAAATATCATTGTAGTTCGTACCTTCTCTTTTGTTAGCACTATTGTAGCTGTAACACCCCCAGCCCCTGGACCAGAAGTGTTACGCTTTCCTAGCTTCTTACTTAATTCCTGGGACGAAACGGGTAGAGTTCCCCCTAAAAACTGACCGTTTCCAAGCTAAAAGCCTTACAATAAGTCCCTGTAAATCAACGGAAGCGCAAAACATTTAAAACATAGCTCAACGGCCACACGCCGGAGTTCATAACTCAACGAGCCACTCGCTCGAAGTACACCAGCCAGGTTGATTCATGAATAAAGAAGAAATGGACAATATAACTCAATGGTTAACAAAACCGAAGTATTAAGATTTACATCCCAAAACATAGCTAAATTAAACCAAGAAGACATCTAATTAACTTGATGGTTGGCTCAGATGGCCGTACAGAGCGACCTTTATACCATATGCATTACATGAACTAGAATAATCGTTTACAGACCTTTATAAACTAAGAGAGTACATTACATGACTTCATTAAACACGTAAGATCCCTTCAAATGAGCACATACGACGCCTTGTAAGCAACAATAGGTTCCTTCTGGACTTATCTGACTCAACTTCTTCTTGTCAGAAAGAAAACCCGGGGAAAAGAGGAAAGAGTAATGGGATGAGCAATCACACGCTCAGTGAGTGTCCCCCAACCCCCTTAAAACCAAGACCGTTGCAGGCAATACTATCTTTACTAGTCACATATCACGTTTCTATACTCTACTATCATAATAGATATTCATAGAACCTTTGTGGGAGGATCACCAAACATAAACTTCACTTCGACCACTCAATCATATTTCTAGGTTCCTCAACGACGGAGTTCTTTACTAGCAAACAGTTAGGCACGTGAGTAAGTATCGAAGGCTAAGTATAAGGATCTTTTCTTTTCATAACATAACTTCCTAACACTCCATTTGAACTACACATGAACCCTTAATCATATGATGTGTATATAAGGTTATCCCTTTCCATAAATACACTTTTCTTGGCATTTCATTCATATAATATACATATAACACACATAAACACATATCAAGCATTTAAGTACCTTTAAACATCATATTAAGCTATATGACACCCTCGCATGCTATTCACATATCAACGTTCATTCATATAATATACATATCACACACATAAACACATATCAAGCATTTAAGTACATTTAAACATGATATTAAGCTATATGACACCCTCGCATGCTATTCACATATCAACGTTCATTCATATAATATACATATCATACACATAAACACATATCAAGTATTTAAGTACCTTTAAACATCATATTAAGCTATATGATGCCTTCGCATGCTATTCACATATCAACGTTCATTCTTTTAGGAAGAGACGCCTTCATTCATGGAATTTTTAACATGCTATAATTTTCTTTCTCATCTCATACACTTTAAATCAGATAGATTTGCTATGGACAAGAATGATGCCACATAAGATTAGAATCCACGTTCAACCATGCTTAAGAATAATTCATAATGCATCCATTGAAAGCTTTCCTTTAATACATAGGCTAAGAATCAAAATTCAAACATGCTTGAGGATCATTTCATAACTCATTCATTAAAAGCTTTTTTTCTTTCGTTGAAAACGTTTTCTTAGTCTTCAAAGGAAGTTTTATTTCGTTTGGTCATGTACGACCCTTATAAGCTTTTCATACATCATTCCATATAGCCTTTTGGGCCCATAAAAAGAACTTCCTTTCCTTTTTAATCGTTTAAAAATGGCAAAGGGCCAATTGCTTTTCTTAACTTAGTACGAAAGTACTTCTGGCATAAGATTATTACAGGGTGCTGATTGGGTGAGAACTATTCTCGACCCCATAATGAGACCTAACGCTCACGCTTAAGCTCTTACTCCCGGGATGGCTACACATAACATATCGGACCATTACATTAGCCCTCGTCAGGGCCTCTAGGGTTTATCCGGACTTATCCCCTAGGTTAACATTATTTACATCATATCATATTGTCCGCAGCACATTATCTTAGCCACTTAAAGCGTATCGGCCATAACGGCTAGTAATTTTCCGTTTCAAACAATGAAATCATTCAACGTATAATTCCCATCTCCCTTTTGTTAAAAACGTTTTAGGGATTCCTCCCAAACACTATTTGAATAGCTAAAATAGGCCATAGCTCGTTACTAGACATGGCTATTATTCATTTACAACACATGAAGAGTCATTTGCTAAAACATCACCCTTCCACACACATGTTACATTTTAAACATACAAGGAAAAGTGTATGCACATATCACATTTAAACACTTCGTAATCATTTCAACACAATGAGCCACACATGGCCTCGCAATCCACACGATTGCGGTCAATTCACAACCCAGTCTCCCTCCTCACTTGCACCGTACCACAAGACCTCGAACGCTCATAATTCTTTCCTCAAACCATCCAACTACCAACTTGATTCATTGATTTATTAATCACAACATATTATCATATTAGCTTATGTAAAAGCAAGGGAAGATTAGGCCCGTACTTGAGCAACCAGTATCATTCAGCGAAGCGTTACAACAAGCGTGCATATAGCCACATTTATTCATAATTCGACAACACTTTATTCAGTAAATCAAACATAATTTGATTCTAAACATATACGATACATTTCGAAGTAACTTTCCTAAGCATGAATGTACAAAGAAAAGAGGTTCGAATGAAAACTAAACATATTTCAATAGCTTCGAATTTAATTCGTTTACATGCATTAGCTAGTTTAACTCGAATCGAAGCTAAACACGTTAAACTAACTTCGTTTTCAATTCTTTTTCATATATTAGCTAAATAACTTGAATCGAAGCTAAGCACGTTAATATAACTTCGATATTAATTCTTTTTTATACATTAACTCATTAACTTGAATCGATGCTAAACACGTTAAACTAACTTCGAATTAATATCTCACGCATGATTTACATTCATGGATTCAAATCGATGCTAAACACGTTTAAATTACTTCGAATTAACAATTCAAGCATGATTTACATTCATGGGTTCGAATCGATGCTAAACACGTTTAAATTACTTTGAATTAACAATTCACGCATGGTTTTCATTCATGGACTTGAATCAATGCTAAATGCACATAATTCGCATCGATCTACAATTTCAGGCATAAATCAACCAAATGAATCGAACCTAAGCATGAACAGCTCCTTTCTTGACATTTCTAACGAATTTAACAAACCCTAACTTGACATGCAACATCAATCTGCTGAAAATTAACTTCGAAATTAGTAATAACTTAGGAGGCGAGAACACCCACCTGGAATCGCTTCATTACCCACTAAATTGATAGCAATTCACGCCCAAAATTCCCTTGAACTCGTCCCAGGCTCGGCTACTCCCAGAACCCGAAACCCTAGCTTCGATTTGGTCACGGTTGGGGTTGTCTGGGGTCGAATTCGACCCCCAGATTTATAGAGGAGGTGGAGAGGGTTGTGGCTCGCCGGAATCCGGCACGTGGGTGGTGGTTTTCAGGCGTTAGACGCGTGGTTTGTGAGCTGGCTCGATCGTGTGACGTGGGGAAGGAAGACTGGCGGTGTTTGGGGTGGCTGGCGTCGCGTGGGTGAGGCCAGACGGCTCCTTCTCTCGCCGGAGACACGTGACGGCCGGCGGTGATGCCAGGCGGCGACCGGTGACCCGCGAGAGAGAGAGAGAGAGAGCGAGAGCGAAGCAGAGAGAGAGAGAGAGCAAGGTGCGAGAGAGAGAGGAAGCGGAGGGGGTCGGGTTCTCTGTGACCCGATAACAGGCCCCCCTCCCTTTTGTGTGTTTTTTTTTTTACTCAATTAACATCATTCAACTGGATGCCGATCCCGTACTTGCTAATGTTTAGGCTAAACCCGAATCGAAACGACCTATAATCAACATTTCAGTTTAAACTTTGGGATTCAACCAAGTAAAACGAAAAACGATTTCAAAAACTCGGTTTAGCGTTGATTCGATAATTTTATAAATAAGTAACATTGATAATAACGTTAGTCAAATAATCGTTCTTTTTAATAAATTTAATCGTTAAAAACTCACACAGTTACTAAAAATACGATTTCATAACGTAAAAACAAGACAGACAACTTAACGTAAAAATAACGAAGGTGGGTCTTACAGTAGCACCACTTGCTTAATAAGATAGATTGCCTACAATAACAGATTCCATGTTGTAGAAGATGATGAAGCATTGACTAGCTATGAAGCACTAAAATTATCCTACACATAAAGAGAAATGAGAATTTATAATCAATCAACATTACTAAGAAGTTTTAGCAAGTTAAGATTCAATCATAGAACTATCACTATAACAAATACTGATAATAGAACATATAAAGTTAAGTTAGAATATTTTATTGACAGATCTAGAAAAAAGATAAATCTTAATAGGCGTAGGAGCTTCTTAATGTCATTGTTTACTCTATCAATTCTAGTTAGCCAAGATCCTGAATATAATTTTGTTACATATGATGGAAGAAGATCCACCCTTAACAAAAAATCTAGAATCATGATGAAGGCTCCCGACCCTATCCTTCTAGAATTCGATGGCGACATTGGCCACTCAATCAACAATGAATGTTACCTGATTTTATTATGATTGAATTTCGTAGACCAATTTACATGATATAAAGTAAAACCAACTCACATTGCCTTAGTTGATAAACAAAACAAATTTATCCTTGATAGAATATGCAACAACTATAAATTCCTATCCTCACATACATTGAAGTAACAATAAAGGATTTCGACATTAGGACTGCAGCCTTAATGGATACATGGTCACAAGTAACCACTTTTAACTACCAAAATGAGCAAAACTCTCATCTTATAAAAAGATTAAAATTAAAGGTGTCCATACCACAACTTGTTTAGGTTTTGTACGAAATAATGTCTCTATTATACTAGGAAACAAATTCTAAATATTCATTTAGTATTACTATACAATCATAGATATGATATTTTACTAGGAAATGATTTCCTCAAATAATTTGCTAAATTCACTCAAACTCCTCAAATAATTTAGCTTACCATAAAATGTGGCCACACACTAAAACTACCTACCCTAAAACAACCTTATAGAGCATGCGTGAAGCGTGGTGGACAAGGATATGAGCAAGTCACACTCTCCACGCAAATAAAAAAACAAAGCTTCCAAGTCAATATAGTCACTAAGGAAGACTTGCTTAACAAACCAAAACAAATTTACTCTGAGAATTCTCTACAATTTTGAAAACCTAAATATCCAAGAGCCCCAAAAAAAAAAAAAACACACAAAGTATGTATTGAAGAAAAACCTATGCTTTATACCGAGAAGATATAAAAGAATTCTCAATACAAATCAAAGAATTATGAGAAAAAAGACTAATACGACCTGCGAAAGGTAGATACTTGTTACTAGCATTATTGAAATGACTGCAGCAGAAAAAACGAAGAAATAAAGCAAGAATGGTTATTAATTAAAAAAACAACTTACCAGTTCTTAAAAATAGACAATTATTTTTTACCTACGAAAGAAGTTTTAATTAATCTTGTCAAAGGTAGATAATATTCCTCAAAATTCAATTGTAAATAAGGATTCTGGAAAATAAAAATGGAAGAAGAAAGCGCCAAATATGCAGACTTCAATATTCCTCAATGATTCTATAAATGGATTGTAATGACATTTGGTCTAAAAGATGCACCTAGAATATTTTAGAGAATAATGGACGATGCATTTAAACATCTTACCTCATTTCTAGTTGTTTATGTTGATGACATCTTAATAAGTTCTAAAACTCTAGAAGAGCATAGAGGACACCTAAAAATATTTATAGAAACTGGTGAAAAGGAAGTGTCTCAGGGAAAAGAAGGCCACAATAGAATAGGGAAAAATTGAATTTTTATGATTTGAATTAAGATCAAACTGTATCACATTGCGAACTCATATTTTAAGAAAAATAACATAATAACCTAATGAATTAAGAACTAAAAATCAAAATACAAGGTTTTTTGGGATTATTAAACCATGATAGCTCTTATATTCCTGACCTAGCAAAGAAAAGAAAAGATTTGCAGAGCCTAATGAGAAGAAAATTATACCAATGGATAGAGCAAACGCCCTACCGAAATCATCAAAAACCTTTAAGAAGAATGCAAAAATTTACACAATTAAGATTACCAGAATCAAAAGACAATTTAATAGGACAAACAGATGCTTCTGATAAGTTTGGTCAGTTGTAATTAGAATGGATTTTAACGAAGTATATGGATACCATAGGGGTACATTTTCTAAAACTGAAGAAAACTATGACACTATGAAAAAAGAAAGTTTAGCTATAATCAAAGGAATAAAAAAATGAAGATTATTTCTTTAGCCCAAACCCTTTAGGGTACTAACTGGTAACAGAGCTGCAACAACATTTGTTAAACAAGTCTTACCTTTGATCTACCTACTACTTACCTCTTAAACCAACCCTTGATGTACCTATTGCATACCCAAACCTTAAACTTACCCATGATTTATCTATTACCTACCCATGATCAACCTAGAATATGAGTTCTTCTAGAAACAAATTACAATTAAACTCTAAAATAGCCAGAGAAGGAGATTATATATCCAGACAAAGTTTTCATTTACTTAGACTTATGATCTATTTAGAAAAATAAGCATGGCATTTCTTAAGATTGTTTAATCAAACATCTAACTTGTGAGGCTAAGCCACTTAGAGGATAACAAGATTAAATTAAACCAGCTATTAACTCTTCCATATGCTATTCAACCAGTAACCATAAACATACTTAAAGATCAGACCCCTTTATTAGAAGTAACATTTGAATATACTATAGTATATCAACCAAATGAAAACATAAACGAATCTCAAATAACATATTATATAGACGAAGAAAATGATTAGAAAAATCACAAAAAGAGAATCAAAATTAAGATTTTAATAAGAAAATCATATAATAACAAAACGACAGTCTAGCAATTTGGCTAGAAAATAAATTAACATAAAACAAATTCAACTAATGACAGAAGAATAAAGGACAAATGAATCTACGACAGAACAACCAGTTTATGTCCAGAACTTACAAGGAAATGTCATATTAAAACTAATGACTCAAAGAGATAATTGGAAAATTTTTAGAAGAAATTCCCTCAAAAGTTAAAATTTTAATTAAGTACGCATATTTATAAGGAATACAAATAGTCATAAAAGCATGTTTCAAAGGAGTCAACTTACCCACCATTTTGTTATTATATGATCAAAAATTTGAAGCTATCCAAAATAGTCATTTAGGAACTCCATAGGGAAATGTAATTTGTTCAAAACCAAGTTTTGAAAGTTATTTTAATTATTTTGTCTTCCTTAGAAGCAAAAGCATTTAAGACACTCTCAATTTGCATTTTAAACTCTTAACCAATGCAGGACTAAAACCTAGAAATGATGCATTATCCTATTATTATGGGAATTATGTATTTTTTTTAGCAATAATTTTCCCATAAAAGAAATAAACCAAAAAAGAAAAGATTATTATAGACCCTACCTTCTCTTCTGTAAGCACTATTATGGCATCACTTACTCAAGAAGATAGATTACCTACATTAACAAATTTCCAACTAGCAGAAGACGATGAAGCATCGACTAGCTATAAACCACCAAGGTTATCCTACACAGAAAGAGGAATAAGAATTTATAATCAACCAACTTTACAAAGAACTCATAGCATGTCAAGATTCAACCCTAGAACTATCACTATAACAAATACTGATAATAGAACATATAAACTTAAGTTAGAATATTGTAATTGTCAGACCTAGAAAAAAGATGAAATCTTGATAGGCACAGGAGCGTCTCAATGTCATTGTATCACTCTACCAATTTCAGTTAGCCAAGATCCAGAATACAATTTTGTTACATATGACGGAAGAAGATCCGTCCATAACCAAGAATCTAGAATCATGATGAAAGCTCCTGACTCTATCCTTTTAAAATTTGATTACAACATTCACCCCACAATCAACAATAAGTGTTATCACATTTCTCTTAGGATTGAATTTCCTAGACCAATCTACACCATATGAAACAAAAAGAACTCACATTACCTTAGTTGATAAACAAAACAAATTTATCATTGATAGAGTATGAAACAACTAAAAAATCCTATCCTCACATATATTGAAGTAATAGTAAAGGATTCAGACATTAAAACTGCAGCCTTATAGATACTGAATCGGAGGTGGCATTTCTTTAGGAATTTTTACTACCAAAATGATAAAAACTCTCATCTTACAAAAATATTAAATTAAAGGTGTTCATCCTGCCATAACTTATTTCGATTTTGCACAAACTAATGTCTTTATTATACAAGGAAGCAAGATCGTAACTATTCATTTAGTATAACAATATAATTCCGAATATGATGTTTTACTAGAAAATGATTTCCTCAAATAATTTGCTAAATTCACTCAAACTCCATAAACTGTTTACCTTACCGCAAAATGTGCCCAGACTCTGAAAATACCTATACTAAAACAACCTTACAAAGTATGCACGAAGCGTGGTGGAAAAGGATATGAGCAAGTTGCACTCTCCATGCAAATATGAAAACAAAGCTTTTAGGTCAATATAGTCACCAAGGAAGACTTGCTTACTAAACCAAACAAATTTACTTTGAGAATTCTCTAGAATTTTGGAAACTTAAACATCCAAGAGCAAAAAAATGGAATTAACACAAGAAGTATGTATTGAAGAAAAACCTACATTTTATACCGAGAAGATATAAAAGAATTCTCAATATGAATCAAACAATTATTAGAAAAAGGATTAATACGACTTGCAAAAGGCATTTACTCGTCATTATCCTTTATGGTAATCAGTGAAGCAAAAAAATGAAGAAACAAAGCAAGAATGGTAAGTGCGGATTTTAGCAAATAAAAATGAAAGAAGAAAGTATCAAATTTACAAGCTTTAGTACTCCTCAAGGATTCTATGAGTGGATTGTAATGTCATTTGGTTTAAAAGATGTACCTAGAATATTTCAATGAATAATGGACGATGCATTTAAACATCTTAACTCATGTCTAGTTGTTTATGTTGATGACATCTTAATCAGTTCTAAAACTCTAAAGGAGCATAGAGAACACCTAAAAATATTTGCAGAACTAGTATAAAAGAAGGAATATGTCTCAGTGAAAATAAGGCCACAATAGAACAAGAAAAAATTGGATTTTTAGGATTTGAAAAAAGATTAAATGGTATCTCATTGCAAAATCTTATTTGAAGAAAAATAACACAATACCCTAATGAATTAAGAACTAAAAAACAAAATACAAGGATTTTTGGGATTATTAAACTATGCTAGCTCTTATATTCCTGGCCTAACAAAGAAAATGAAAGATTTGCACGGCATATTATGAAAAAAATAATACCGAAGGATGGAGCGATCACCATACTGAAATTGTCAAAAACCTATAAGAAGAGTGTAGAAATTTACACAGTTAAGATTACCAGAATCATAAGACAATTTAATATTGTAAATAGATGCTTCTGACAAAGTTTGGTTAGCTGTACCTAGAACGGATTTTAACGACGTATGTGGATACCATGGGGGTACATTTTCCAAAACTGAAGAAAACTATAGCAGTATGGAAAAAAAAAGTTCAGCTATAATCAAACGAATCAAAAAATTGAGATTATTTCTTCTACTGAAACCTTTCAGGGTACTAACTAATAATAAAGCTGCAACCACATTTGTTAAACAAGTCTTAGATAATGGCCCTCATATGCGCAAACCACATAGATGGTAGACTTTCTTATCTAAATAGCATATTATAGGAAATAAAAATTATTTGGCAGATTATCTAACAAGAGAATTAGAGTTTCTCAAAAATGGCGACTCTAGACAAGCTCAAAGAATTTGTGGATATTGTTATCGACTTCATTAATTTCTGGAAATTGTTTCAGCACAACTTGAATAACTCAAGACAGGAGTCAAAGCTATTGTTGATAATATTACGACTAAGAAAGAAGAACTCTCTGCAGGAACTAATAACATCATCAAAAATATGAAGAAATGCCTTGAACAAGGAAGAACTATGATAGTAGAGATGCAACGGCAATTAGCTCTCTAAAATCACCTTCTTCAACTACATCAACTATATTAACTATTAGCCCGGCAAAGTCACAAACTTTGCCAAGTAAAATTGTACAGCACTCTATTTCTCGGAAAAGAGACAAAAATGCTTGAACTAAAGATGAAACTACTAGCTAAACGAACTACAAACCCAACTACTCGAGCAAAGAAGTTTGTT
Organism: Carnegiea gigantea; assembly: GCA_029747015.1. Classification (NCBI taxonomy): domain Eukaryota; kingdom Viridiplantae; phylum Streptophyta; class Magnoliopsida; order Caryophyllales; family Cactaceae; genus Carnegiea; species Carnegiea gigantea. The sequence continues at coordinate 35,473 of JAKOGI010002970.1, read as the reverse complement.
CCTTTTGATATTTGTGACCCTTCATTGCAGGATATCACAAGACAACTCAGTTAGTTTACTTAAAACTCGGTGAAGTACAATATATCTTTTACAATGGAGGAAAATCGTTATTTACTAGACTCACTGCTAGCACAAGTGCAAATCTAGAAATTATCCATCAATTTTATGAATTTGGATATCTTCGTCTTGTTTATGCAGATTCAAAACTAACCAAACTATCCACATTTCCAACTGAAATAATTCAAGTCCTCAAATCTTTCAAGTAAGGACCTATTTTTCTTAAATTTCATACTGTACCACTAGAAAAAAATGAAGAAATTGGCATTCTATATCCTGGAATCATCATAATTCAAACGGGATACATCTCTGAACATTATAAACTAAATGTTGAAGCCACCAAGAAGTTTGAATCATTTAGATTCAATGAATCATGGATTAACCATAGAAGAACAAGTGGAGCCTTTGTGATCAAATGCTAAGGAGACAAACTAAATGCTTCTGGACTTAAATATCTATATAGAGGAGCTAGTTGCATCGTAATAACTAAAGAAGGAATGCAAGAAGGAATCTATGATGATGAACTCTTGTAGTTTCTCTTCAAACTTGAGCCAATAAACTTTCAAGGATCTACACCTATCAAGAACAAATTTGCTGAACTAGTTAACAAAGAAGAGGAAAAACAATCACAATTAAGAACGGCTAAGATTTTTCCATCAACAAGCCAGATGTAAGGCTAAGATCTTGCCGACACTCATCGTCTTGTCTTGAAGAATCTGAATTATTGTAACATTTTGAATTATTGGTGTACTACCTTATCTTAAAACCAATAATTATATTATGCTAGGTTTAACATGATATAAGCGCTTATATTAGCATCCTCTTTAGAGACCCTATATCAAGATGTAATCTCTATGAGGAGAGGCAGAGGCTTTTGATCGAAGAATAGATCAGCCAAAGAGTAGTCTATTTGCAAAGGTGCTCTAAACTTTCCATTTCAATGGGAATCCATGTAATAAAGGAACTATCTTTCGGAAAAGTTTGAGTGTATATCTTTAGGTTTCGACAAAAATATGCTATAGATCGACGTAAGTCCAAGTAAAAGTCATGGAGAGGAATGGAGCAGCGGCAGATTAAGGAACAAAAAATTCTCCAAGAAGGATACTGAGAAGAAAGAAGGTATAAATTTCTTACACTTCTTATAATAGTTCAAATTATTACTTTTGGAGTGCCATTTCCATGGCACTGAAACAGTGTTATATCCAATTTTTGTTCAATAATGTTCCCTAAATAGGGACTTTTAAATATTTTTCTATAAAAATTTACCAGACCCTTGTGATAATGGTATTGGGGCCTATCCGGACCTTAAACTTGCCCTTGATCCACCTACTTCTTACCTCTTAAAATTGACCCTTGATCTACCCATTACATACCCGTAGCTTAAACTTACCAATGATTGTTGCATTACCTTTCCGTGATCTACCTAGAACATGAGTTCTTCTAGAAACAAACTACAATCAAACTCCATAAGGTATCAATTAAATTGAAACATAAACGAATCTCAGACAACGTATTATATAGTTGAAGAAAATGAATAGAAAAATCATAAAAGAAGAATCAAAATTAGGATTTTAACAAGAAAATCATATAATAATAAAAATCATAGTCCAGTAATTTGCCTAGAAAATAAATGAATAAAAAAAAAATATACTAAAGGCAGAAGGCTAAAGGACAAGTGAATCTACACCCTCGGTTTAATTAAATGACCCAGACTTTATCGTCGCACATTTCTCACAAAAAATAATTTCTCACTAGATACGTAGACATGCTTATGAATGTGTGTGTGTGTGAGTCTATATATATACACGTATGTACGTACATATACATACATACATACATACATACATATATATATACATATGTACACACACATATATATATATATATATATATATATATATATATATTATATAAGATATATATATATATATATTTCACAACGGTTGGTGGGTGTGCTATATATATATATATATATATTATATATATATAATATATATATATATTATATATATATGTACACACACTACATACATACAGTCATAGATATATTATATCATATATATATATATATATATATATATATAATATATATATATATATACCATACATATTATGTATGCAAATTATATATGGACATATATAAAAAATGTGTTAGTGCTATGCATGTGTATATCTATTATATAAGCAACACAAAAAACATTATATTAACTGTCCCATATATAGATATAGAAATATATATATATATATATATACACACACACACACACAACACCACACATGTATTTACTAATTTATAAAACATATATATATTTGTTATTACACAGATATATATATATATATATATATATTATAATTATATATATACTATATATATATATATATTATAATACATATATATATAATAGGTGCATATATATACATGACCCACACACACAAACACACACACACAACACACATAGGCATGACTTATATGTATACCATATGCAATCATATATATATATATTATATATTATATATAATATAATATATATATATATATTATTAATATATATATATATATACATATATATTAAATAATATATATTATTATATATAAATGTGTATATGCATATGTATATGCATGTGTGTTCTATAGGCATTGCACACACACAGAGACATCATACATAGATATATAGATTATCTATTTGTTGTATATTCCTATACGTGTTGGCTATATGGTACAGACATACAGATATATAATATATATATATAGATACAATCATATATATATATATCGTATATAATATAAACACACAGCACCCCATAAGTATACCATATGATGCATACGTAGATATATATATTATATATAGTTAGAATATATATATATATAGAATTAGTAATAGGGTATATGTATACGTATGTATATAGGCACACAACACACAGAGACATATAATATTATACATAGAGATTTTGAAACATAGTAATAATATAGATATAATATGATATATATATATTTGTGTGGATATTACCGATACGTGTACATTATTATATATAATAGATCTATATTATATATAGTTATATATATATTATACCGATATAATATTTTACAACATATCTTATGTAATATATCTATGCATATAACACCGTACATACATACAATATATACGTTGTATGTATGTATATATATATATAGATATATATATATATATATATATATAATATATATATATATATAATACATATATATACATCTATACTCCTTACATACCATATATGTACTATACTACTGATGCCATACGTGTATAGATTCACAATATATATATATATATATATATATATATAGATAGTATATACTTATATTATAGCATATATATATATACATATATATATATATAGTATGTTATGTATGTATATATGTACATATATATAATATAATATACTATTATGATGTATGTATAGATAAATATATATATAATATATATATTATATATATATATATGTATGTATGTATGTATATATGTGTATAACTATATATATGATGTATATATGTGTGTGTGTATATATATGTGTGTGTGTGTGTGTGTGTGTGTGTGTGTGTGTGTGTGCATATACGTATATAAATATGTGTATATATATGTGTATATTTGTATATGTGTGTGTGTGTGTATATATGTATATATATATGTACATATATATGTAAATACATATACATATATATACATATATATATATATATGTATATGTATTTATATATGTATGGGTATATATCTATATATCATATCTATATATATATATATATATATATTATAATATATATATATATATATATATATATATGTATATATATATCCAGAAAATACGATTTTCTAGGCGGACCCCTATATACCCAATGGAGGGCTAGGCCCAATTGGGGATAGTAGGCCTCAACGGAGTCCATGTGGCCACATTCGGGAGCCTAATGGAGTAGACCACCTGGTAGCCCATTGGGAGAGCCCCCAAAGTGAAATTACCATTGTACCCTTTTCCACGGGAGCTACAAATACTCACCTACCTGTCTCGGAAAAGGGATTCACTTTTTGGCATATTTCTTATCCCTCGTAAATTCTCTATTTTTACTGCTTTGACTTTTATTGGGATCCTCCATTGACTTGACCATCGTAAAGGCGTTCACCAGACCACAACCTAGGGTCGCCCTTTTTGCCGCTCCCGTGCTCCAGGAAGACGGCCGATAGACTTTCACACGTGCCATCATGAAAACCCGCTATCTTATCCCACATCATTTTCTGTAACCCTAGAAATTACTAAAGCAGTTTTGGGGCCGTCTGTGGGGAGAGAACGGTGAACGATGGGAGTCTCGAAGCCACTTGAACGTGGGCCCAAAGAGACAAGCTACCCGCAATAGAAGCCCTAGTACCTCCAGAGGTGCAGGATGCCTAAGAAAGTTTTAGGGCTAGCCCCCATTCGGTTGGGCCACGGCAGCTTGAGCAAGAGGCGTGCGTCTGATGCACTCGAGAACTTTATGTCCACCATGATCGGCACCATCATGCAGCAGGTGACTGAGCAGGTGAAAAAGGTAATGGTAGCTGCACGCTTCGCAAGGCCTCTTCCTCACTTAGATTACATGCCTACCGTGGGCTGGGAGCCTTTCCACAGGCACATCCCTATTGCGTCGCGCCACCATAGCGATGAAGGGAGAGAGGCCGCTTACCCAAACAGGAACGCCGATCACGAGGAGAGCACCATGATCAGTGCATTGGGGTGGACGCCCTACAGATCCATCTCCCGAACTAGGGATGACCGGCAACGCCAGCTACAGCCTCAACGCTATATGTGATGCATTCCCAGTGTACTGCCTAGTTCGAGGAACAGGAGCAAAACTCAAGGCCTCATGGAGAAGCTTTGGGACGGCGACGCACTCGTAAGCATCATCTGGATCGTGAACGCACTCGCAACCCTCCCTCTAGAGGCCTGCGTGTTCAAGGATCCCATCAAAATGTTCGGTCTTCGCCGAGACTCCCAAGGGCCGGTCTTATCCGAAGGAGTATCTCGCTAATGGAAGTAGAGGGGCACCCGGGGACTCCCATTAAGGTTTCCGGCACAGTCGCTCGGACAAGGCCTGTCCCCTTCTCCACGCCGTTTAGCGCAGAGATCATCAACGCTGCGCGCTATGGGAAAGTAAAGATGCCCACTGTGGACCTATGCGATGGGACCACCGATCCTGAAGAACACTTAGGGGTCTATGTTAGAATGTATAAGGTTTTGATGATAACAAATCCAAGTGTTGTTGTTGCGCCAAACAGGCTTTCTAAACAGATTCTTACTGCTGTTCTCAAGTCTTAAAACTGCTTGACTAATGGATTATCAAGAACAGGTACTCAAGTCAGCGATACAAGAACAGCCGTGAAGAACAGATTCTGCGAAGTGTTTGAAGCACAGGATATAAGTGCAACCGTGAGAAACAGATTTTGTGAAGTGTTTGCAGCAAATTCGTCTTTCTACAAGATGACTAGTGCTTACAACAAGATGTCTTGATTTAATTTGGTTTTATATTTTTAGACTCTTGTTAATATGCCAATCAGAAAGTCTTAACTTACCACTGACTTGAAACGGTTTTGTTTTCTTTGGAAAATATTTCGGATCACCCTTCGAAACAATTCTGGAAACAGGACGCTCAGGGTGTTTCCAGAATAAGCTGCGAAAAACAATTTTTCACGTTTTTATCTTTTGGATTTTAAGCAGATTTGCAAGAAAGATTTTTCTATGGAGTATCTTACCCCTTACCCTAAAAACAGTTATTAAAATCTAAGGGGATTAGCAAAATCTTTTTGAATAAAAAGAATATCCAATTTTTGGCAAGTGGATAAGATTGTTGAGAAAAACATGGGCTAGTTGCTGAGAATCACTGCCTTATGCACATGGTATAGGAAGTGTTTCCAGCACATGTTTCCTCATCCCTTGTGGCTAAAGAATTCTATATTCTTTAGGGATTTTGGTTTCCAAAAATTTGAGGAATTGTTTTTCCAAACACTATATAAAGTCGCTTCTTAGAACAATAGAAGCATCGGTTTTCAAAAGGCAAAAAATTCAGTGTTCATAAGCTTAAAAGTTTCAAAAGAAAACCATGTCTAGCAAGTGAGCTATTTGAGCTTTCAAGGTTAGCATACTAGGACTTCATTGTACCCTATATTAGCTTAGTTGAGAAGCATTGTAATAGGGTGTTTTTTCTTTATACTCTTCTTTCACAAAAGTGAGTTGAGTGTGTGTCCAAATCAAGGGGATTTTGGACGTGGGGTAACCTGTCTTAGGGAAGACGGTTACGTGGGTTGCAATTTGTAACAAGGTGTGTTACTATTGTAATGTGATTAGCCCGTTTAGTGAAGTGTTTAAATCCTACACGAGGTAGGTCGTGGTTTTTAACCTCAGTTGGGCTAGAGGTGTTTTCCACGTAAAAAATCCTGTGTCCATTATTTCCGCATTCAATTTTGTTGGATTTTCGCTTCTGTTTATCTCAGGAACAACCTGTGCGAACAGGGTCTAAGACTGTTTGCCAGCAACTTGCGAAAATCAGACACCATAATTCACCCCCTCTTGTGGTTGTGTACTCTCTAAATCAACAAGTGGTATCGGAGAAGGTTCTCCTTTGAAAGGCTAACACCTTGAGAGATCCTTGAAGATGAGTACCCCACAAGGCATGCTGGAAGGTCAATCCATAACTCGACCACCATACTTCAATGGCCAACACTATGGTTGGTGGAAGAATAGGATGGAAAACTACATCCAAGCCGAGGACTATGAGTTGTGGATGCTCATCAAGAATGGACCACTCATCCCTAAGAAAATAACTGAAGATGGAAAGTCAATCCCCAAGGAGCCTAAAGAATTCAATACTGAAGATTACAAAATGACGGAGAATAATGCCAAAGTCAAGAAACTTCTATATTTCGGCCTGGGTCCTGATGAATATACTCACATATCTGAATGTGAGTCGGCCAAGGAGATGTGGGATGCTTTGCAAATAGCTCACGAAGGGACCAATCAGGTAAAGCAATCCCGGATTGAATTGTTTATGAGAAAATATGAGCTGTTTGAGATGGGTGATCGTGAAAGTGTGATGGACATGTACACTCGCTTCACTCACATAACGAATGAGTTGAAATCCCTGGGAAAATCCTTCACCACCGAAGAATTGGTGAGGAAAATCCTAAGAATTTTACCTCATTCTTGGGAAGCGAAAGTCACAGCCATCCTAGAAGCTAAGGACATGAACAAGATCATCCTAGATGAGCTGATTGGAAATCTCCAAACGTATGAACTTAGAAAAAATTCTCAGCAGAAAGATGAGATAAAGAGAGATCGAGGTCTTACTCTAAAGGCCTTAGAAGATGATTCTGATTCTGATGAGGAGGAGATTGCCATGATAACTCAAAAATTTAAGAAGTTCTTCAAGAAAGTTAAAGAAAACAACAAAAGGAAGGACTTCGGCAAGGGCAGAAACACCTCTCGGGAATAGTTCTCTGGATGCTTCCGGTGTGACAAACTAGACCACATTGTGAGAAACTGCCCACTACACAAGGAGGAACAAGAACCCGAACACCCTAGAAAACAGGGGAGGAAACAGGGTGTAAGCAGCTCAGCGAAACGATTCTCAAAAGCTATGCTCGTGGCTTGGGGTAATTCAAGCGAGGATGAGGAAAGGTCTGAAGCCGAGGAAGCTGATGTAGCACTCATGGCAAGAAGTGACACTGATTCAGATGATGGATCAACAGATAGTCTGACTCAACTCAAGAACAAGGTACGTGGTCTAAATAAATCAACTCTTGAGGAATTAGTGTACACTATAATGGATATATGTGCTGAATTAAAAAGGGATGTTCATGACCTAGAACTTGAAAATGAAACTCTTAAATTGAAAAAACTTGAAGTTGACAAAGAGACACTTGCCTTGCATGAAAACATTAATGTGCTTAAAGAGACTTTACTCATGAAAGAAGAGACTTGTTTCATTAATCTGACTGAGCTGGAAAAGGAATCTCTTGACTTAAAAGGAAAGGTCGAATCTTTGCTAGAAGGAAAAAAAAACTTGCTTGAGAAAATAAAACAAATGGAATTAGACCTTGTCACAAACAGGCTCTGGAACAGGTTCTCAAGGGCGTTTGAATGGTTAAACAGACATCATAGTCGAAATAGAAGAGGACTAGGTTTTGTGCCTAAGATCACCTACCCAGTGAATAGAAATTACGTCGGATTATCTGAGAACATTGTATGTTATCACTGTGGTAAAACGGGTTATTATCGTTATACTTGTCCCTCGAGAAAGTATGCCATTAAAAGGAACACAGCTTATGTAAAACAAATATGGGTTAGGAAAGATGAGATTTGTACGTCTAAAGGAATGGGACCCAAGTGGATCTGGGTTCCCAAAACTAACCTATGATCTGTTTTGCAGGCTGAAGTGAGAGAAAACCACCCAGCAAACAACACAGCAAACAGCGCAGGGAACAACCTAGGAAACAAGCAGCTGTGGTATGTTGACAGTGGGTGTTTGAGGCATATGACTGGTGAAAAATCCAATTTTCTCTCACTTACAGCTTCAGAAGGAGGGAGTGTGGCATTTGGAAACGGCAAATCTGGGACAATTGTCGGTATAGGTAAGATAGGTGAGTCACTCTCCCATTCAATTGACAATGTTTATTTTGTGGATGGATTAAAACACAACTTGCTAAGTGTGTCCCAACTGTGTGACAAAGACAACCTAGTAGTGTTCTCTCCAACACGTTGCTTGGTTGTAAATATGAACACAGGAGATGTTGTGTTGAGGGGGAAGCGACACAAAAATGTTTATAAAGTGTGTATTTCTACTCTTCCCCAAAATAATTTGACTTGTTTGAGTGCCCTAAATGATGATGTTATGCTTTGGCACAAAAGGCTAGGTCATGCAAGCCACTCGCTTTTGAACAAACTTGTAACCAAAGACTTAGTGGTAGGCTTACCTTCCATCAAATTCAATGATGACAAGGTATGTGATGCATGTGCCAAAGGCAAACAAGTCAAAAATTCATTTAAATCTAAAAGGTGTGTAAGCACTACTCGACCTCTTGAATTGATACATATGGATATATGTGGTCCAATGAGGATCATGAGCAGAGGTTGTAAGAGGTATGTGCTTGTGATAGTGGATGACTACTCTCGTTTCACTTGGACCCTATTTTTGGCTTCTAAAGATGAAACTTTTAAAAAATTTCTTGCTTCCATTAAAAAGACTGAAAAGAGGGTAGGACACTCTTTGGTATGCCTAAGGTCTGACCATGGTACAGAATCTAAAAATTCGAGCTTTATTGATTATTGTAATGAGCATGGTGTTGATCATAATTTTTCAGCTCCAAGAACACCCCAACAGAACGGGGTGGTAGAACGCAAAAATCGCACTCTAGAGGACATGACTAGAATAATGCTTGTTGCTAGTGGTCTTCCTAGAAACTTTTGGGCTGAAGCTTTGAATACATCATGTTACATTATAGATAGATACATGATTAGACCTATTCTTAACAAAACTCCTTATGACCTTTTCAAGGGAAGAAAACCTAATATTATGCATTTGAGAATTTTTGGTTGTAAATGTTTTGTGCATAATAATGGAAAGGATGCCTTAGAGAAATTTGATCCAAGGAGTGATAAAGCAATATTCCTTGATTACTCCTCACATAGTAAGGCATACAAAGTGTTTAATAAGAGAACCTTGTATGTTGAGGAAAGTGTGCATGTGCTTTTTGATTAACTAACTCTCTAAGCGAGAATGATGCACAGGAAGAAGACTTCGAACTAGGTCTTGTTAGAAAAGACGTGCTGCTTTAAGGTGAACAAGGTAAGAATCAATCGGAGGGAGCAAGGCCTGAGGCTGTTCTTCAGGAAGGTAAGCAAGGTGTGAACCAAACAGGGGGAAACAGGGTGGAACTCTATTCGGGACAACGCCAGCCGAATCCTTCAGGGATAAATCCAGGAACAAGCTCCCAAACAGGCTCGAGAACAGGTTCTGAACCTGTTTCACTGAGTATTCCAGCTGGGATGGAGCGCGAGTCTGTGAACCCACTTTCACCACGATCATGGAAATACCAAAGTTCACATCCTCTTGATCAAATTTTGTCTGATATTAATGCAGGAGTTCAAACTAGATCTAGACTCAAAAATTTCTGTGCTTTCCATGCTTTTCTCTCAAAAATTGAGCCTAAGAATATTAATGAAGCCCTTGTAGATTCAGATTGGCTCACAACCATGCAAGAAGAACTCCATCAGTTTGAAAGGAACAAGGTATGGCACCTTGTGCCACGACCAGAGGATAGAACAATCATTGGAACCAAGTGGGTGTTCCGTAACAAGCTGGATGAGTGCAGAACAGTCACTAGAAATAAGGCCCTGCTGGTGGTTCAAGGCTACAACCAAGAAGAGGGAATTGATTATGAAGAAACCTTTACGCTTGTTGCAAGGATGGAGGCCATTCGAATCTTGATAGCATTTGCAGCCCACATGGAGATCAAGTTGTATCAAATGGATGTCAAAAGTGCATTTTTAAATGGGTACCTCAAGGAAGAAGTGTATGTCAAACAACCCCCCGGTTTTGAAAATGATGAATTTCCTAACCATGTTTTCAAACTTGACAAAGTACTTTATGGTTTGAAACAAGCCCTTAGAGCTTGGTATGAGCGATTATCAAGTTTTTTATTGGAAAATGATTTTACAAGAGGCAAGGTAGACAATACCTTGTTTCTAAAATCTAAGGGGGAACATTTGTTGATTGTCTAAGTATATGTCGATGACATCATATTTGGTGCAACTCATCATGATTTGTGCGATGAATTTTCAAAAATGATGAGGAGTAAGTTTGAAATGAGCATGATGGGTGAGCTTAATTTCTTTCTAGGCCTGCAAATCAAGCAAACTTCAAACGGCACCATGGTCCATCAACAAAAGTATATCAAAGAGTTACTTAAGCATTTTAGGATGGAGTCGGCCAAGCCTATTGATACTCCCATCTCTCCCTCAACTAGGTTGGTAATGGATGATGGTAGTCCCTCAGTTGAGGAGAAATCCTATAGGGGCATGATAGGGTCACTCCTATACCTAACGGCTAGTAGACCTGACATTGTTTTCAGTGTTGGTCTATGTGCACGTTTTCAGTCTAACCCTAAAGAAACTCATCTTAAGGCTGTAAAAAGGATTTTAAGATACTTAAAACATACACCTGATCTAGCCTTATGGTATCCTAGAGGTTACAACTTTGATCTTGTTGGGTATGCTGATGCTGATTATGCAGGGTTCTTGGTTGATAGAAAAAGCACCTCAGGTATGGCTCACTTTTTTGGACCTTGTTTGGTATCTTGGGCAACCAAGAAACAACTCTCTGTTGCCTTGTCCACAGCAGAAGCTGAATACGTGGCAGCTGCATCCTGTTGTGCTTAGTTATTACGGATAAGACAATAACTCAAGGACTTTTGTGTTGACATAGGATGCATTCCTATTTATTGTGACAATATAAGTGCAATTAACATTGCCAAAAATCCATGTCAACACAAAAGAACAAAACATATTGACATTCGTCATCATTTTCTAAGAGACAATGTTGAAAAAGGAGTGATCTCAATGAATTTTTGTGCCACTGAAAATCAAATTGCTGATATATTCACCAAGGCATTCAGTAGAGAACAATTTGAAAGGAATAGACTCGAACTAGGTTTAATTAAAACAACCTGACCATCCTGTTCTCTCTTCCTGTTGGAAAATTTTAAAATGCTATGGGTACAACATATTAAATTTTTGTTTGCAATCAACTTCTGTGCTATGTTAAGCATATGTGAGGTATGCAACCTGCTGACACTCGTTGAGGTCTAATGAGATTGCCCTTATTATCCCATGTTACCTAGCAAGTAACCTCAAGAACAAGCATCAGAAACAGTTATGCCTCTTGTTTGTCAAATATGTGCAACTAGTTGGGAATTGCTAAAACACCTTCTGAGGCGTGCGCGGCCTAATTTAATGCTAAAGCCCGTTGCAAAACGGGCAAAATCTTTAAAAGATCTTGCACGCTTCTCTCTCTTTAAATCTCTCTTCAAACTTGCTTCACTCTCTCACCTCAACCGAAATTCCTCTTGCTCTGAAAATCTGCTCGAGAAACCCTAATCTCTCTCCTTCCTCTGAAAAAATGGCGTCCCCCATCAGCACCGAGAGTTCCTCGACCGTGACCCAGGGCAACCAGTCACCAAGCACAGCCTTGCAAACAGCCACAGCCCTGTTTGCGCCTACACAGTTTCTGGCAGCGTTAATGGAAGGTAAATCCACTGAACCATCTCGCCCAATTATCTACAAACCTTTTGGGTTTTTGAAGAGTATAGACCTTAGAATAGTAGGTCTAAAATTGGAAGACATTCTCTACAAATTTGGGTGGGATTTAATTTTGTTTGGTGAATCGGGCGCATGTCAACAGTCTAGAGAAACCCAAGAACCTGTTGGGGCATCTGACCGAGAAATTGGGGCTTTAGATGAACTCTTTCTATTCGAACATGGCCTAGATGACATCAATTCATTTGGGCTGTTTCCAGAGCAGGAAACAGGGGCCGAAACAGGGCCTAAGGTTTTTAGGGATGACCTAGGGGAGGATTTGTCAAAAGAAGAAGGGGGAAGTAGTGGTCAAATGGAGGAGTCTCCTGTCAAGCCTGCACAAGCCACCCCAGTAACACAAACCGGTGAGAAACGCAAAAGGTACAAAATTGTGGCTAGGCGTACTAGAATGCCAAGAACATGACCACCATCAAGGCCTAAAAGCGGCCAGACTGAAGAACCCTCAAAAAGTGAAACTCCTGTCAAACCAAAACCACAAATCCCCTCTTCGGCCAAACCCACAAACAGGCCAACTCGAATATCAACCCGAATTGCTTTCCAATCCATGCCTCGTCCTGCCAAACAATCATTCCCTGCTGTTGAGGACATTGATTCCTCCTCTGAGCCCTCATCAGATAGAGACACTAAAAACACCTCCTTCAAACAGGGCACTCCCGTCTTCTCAGAGTCCTCAGAGGATAAGCCTCTACCTGCACCAAAATCCACCTCCACTTTACCCTCCAAACCATCACCCCTCAAAACTCCCAAGAAAAAAGCCTCCCTCAAACACGCCTCCACACAAGACCCTCCTACTGAGCCCCAACCTAAGAGAGCCAAGAAGTCTACCCCGTCTGCCATTTCAGCCAAACTGACCCAATTGCTTCAGAGACGGGTCGTCAGGGGCAAAATTATCAAGGTAAAATATTTTGAGGAACAGGGTCTGGGGGTGTTTCTGCCCAAGCTGCGTGCACAGGGGTGGTATGAGCTATTTAGAAACACCAAGGTAGGGTGTTCTGTAAAAGAGTTGGCAGAGTTCTATGCCAACTGCACTGTCACCGAAGGAGTGGTGACAAGTATTGTTAATGGGCAACAGCTTCGCTTTGATGCGAAGATATTAGGGGAAATTCTGGGATTCCCTCCACGGGCTTTGATATATATGTGAGAGAAGACAAGACTATTCTAGGGACAGCCAGGCTGCTGGAGCTCTCCCAGAAATTTAGCCAGCAACCAAGCCTGCAAACACCCAAGTCCGTGAAGAAAGGGGACATGACATCGCTCCATCAATTGATATTTTGGTTTATTATCAAGAATGTCATTCCTCGGGGCCAGGGTCGCAATCTTGCCGATGCCATGAATCAGTGTCTTATGGACCTGATGGACAAGGAACAGCAAATCAACCTTCCTGCCATGATGGTTCGACATATTGTAAGAATTGCAAACACCTCCAGGGAACATGACCTGGGGTATGGTTTCTTCCTGACTAGTGTCTTTTAGCATTTTGGGGTGACATTGCAGAAGAAGGTGGGAGCTCAATTCATTGATGAGATTGGGAGTAACACCCTTATGGGGTGTGGATACACTTTGGTTGAGGGGTCTGCATCAGAACAGGGGACAAAAACACCCCGTCCTCCTGTTCCTGGTAGTTCCTCAATCAAACTTGAGGCTGCTCTGCCGGAAAACTCTCGACTCAGTGATGAGTTTACTGCTGTGAAGGCTGCCCTGGATGAGGAAAAAGCCCTAAATGCTAAGCACCATGAAGATCTCCTCGCCCTTCTCTCTTCCCTTTCAGCAAAATTTTCTCCTGCTCCCTGATCACCCCCCATAAGCTATTTCCATCGATTGTTCTCCAAGGCTGTTCTCACTTCTCTTGGTTATCCTCTCTTGCCCGTTTGTACTATGTTGCACTCTTTTGGTGAATGACAGGTTATCTTAGTTTTTGATTGGCTTTGCCTTGCTTGCTTTTTGCTGTGAATTGCTTGTGTGTGACTAGGATGGCCAATCTCACTACCGTACTAACACACTTGAGTGTATCGCCTGTTGACTTTCCTCCATTACCCAAGTAGTGGTGATAGCAAACACCCTCTGTTTGACTGTTCGCTCGTACTTTTTAATGATGCCAAAAGGGGGAAGATAGGATGACCAATATTATTTTAGTTTTGCCATGGACGTGTTAATTTTCTTACGATTTTGATACTCACTGCTTCATATGAATGTGATAAATTGGCACTAATCACTTCAATTGTCCTTGAAAGTCAATATGCTCACTTGGTTTGTCATCATCAAAAAGGGGGAATTTGTTAGAATGTATAAGGTTTTGATGATAACAAATCCAAGTGTTGTTGTTGCGCCAAACAGGCTTTCTAAATCAATTCTTACTGCTGTTCTCAAGTCTTAAAGCTGCTTGACTAATTGATTATCAAGAACAGGTACTCAAGTCAGCGATACAAGAACAACCATAAAGAACAGATTCTGCGAAGTGTTTGAAGCACAGGATATAAGTGCAGCCGTGAGAAACAGATTCTGTGAAGTGTTTACAGCAAATTCGTCTTTCTGCAAGATGACTAGTGCTTACAACAAGATGTCTTGATTTAATTTGGTTTTATATTTTTAGACTCTTGTTAATATGCCAATCAGAAAGTCTTAACTTACCACTTACTTGAAACGGTTTTGTTTTTTTGGAAAATATTTCAGATCACCCTTCGAAACAATTCTGGAAACAGGACGCTCAGGGTGTTTCCAGAATAAGCTGCGAAAAACAATTTTTCACGTTTTTATCTTTTGGATTTTAAGCAGCTTCTCCAAGATTTGCAAGAAAGATTTTTCTATGGAGTATCTTACCCCTTACCCTAAAAACGGTTATTAAAATCTAAGGGGATTTGCAAAATCTTTTTGAATAAAAAGAATATCCAATTTTTGGCAAGTGGATAAGGTTGTTGAGAAAAACATGGGCTAGTTGCTGAGAATCACCGCCTTATGCACACGGTTTAGGAAGTGTTTCCAGCACATGTTTCCTCATTCCTTGTGGCTAAAGAATTCTATATTCTTTAGGGATTTTAGTTTCCAAAAATTTGAGAATTGTTTTTCCAAGCACTATATAAAGTCGCTTCTTAGAACAATAGAAGCATCGGTTTTCAAAAGGCAAAAAATTCAGTGTTCATAAGCTTAAAAGTTTCAAAAGAAAACCGTGTCTAGCAAGTGAGTTATTTGAGCTTTCAAAGTTGGCATACCAGGACTTCATTGTACCCTATATTAGCTTAGTTGAGAAACATTGTAATAGGGTGTTTTTTCTTTATACTCTTCTTTCACAAAAGTGAGTTGACTGTGTGTCCAAATCAAGGGGATTTTGGACGTGGGGTAACCTGTCTTAGGGAAGACGGTTACGTGGGTTGCAATTTGCAACAAGGCGTGTTACTATTGTAACGTGATTAGCCCGTTTACTGAAGTATTTAAATCCTACACGAGGTAGGTCGTGGTTTTTCACCTCAGTTGGGCTAGAGGTGTTTTCCACGTAAAAATCCTCTGTCCATTATTTCCGCATTCAATTTTGCTGGATTTTCGCTTTTGCTTATCTCAGGAACAACCTGTGCGAACAGGGCCTAAGACTGTTTGCCAGCAACTTGCGAAAATCGGACACCATAATTCACCCCCTCTTGTGGTTGTGTACTCTCTAAATCAACAGTCTACAAGGCACAGATGTACATCCAAAACGTGGAAGATGTGGCATATTACTGATACTTCCCCCTGAAAAGGATAGCGCAGTCCTGGTTCAACGACTTAGCGCCGGGAAGCGTCTCTTGCTTCCACAGCTTGGCTGATAGATTTGTCAGCCAATTTATCGGCAACCACAGGGAGAGGCAGACCACCATCCATCTGTCCATCATTAAGTAGGCGCCACAGGAGTCCCTAGTAGACTTCGTTAAGCGCTTCCACTAGGAAGCGGTCTTAAGTGTAGACTTGGAAGATGGGATCGAGTAGACCTCATTTCTGAACGGCCTAAAGAGCGGACGATTCAAGTTCTCTTTGGCTGAGCAGAAGGAGGCCACATTAGCTGAAGCGCTACGGATGGCCATCGACTTTCTTCGGGCCACCGAAATTTATGCGGAAAGCACGGATATCCCCAAGAAGGCTAAGGTCCCTGTTGACAGGAATCTAGGGCGTAAAGAAAAGAGGCCGACGCTTGAGTCATAGGCCCCCACTTTACTACAGACCCCGAGAACATTCTCATGGAGGCAAAGGAGCACCCAATGCTAAGAGGCCACCGCCGATGACCTCGGCACCGAAACCACACAAAGCGCGAAAGTATTGAGAATTTTATGAGCAAAATGGATACACAACTGCAAAATGCCAGGAGTCGAGGAAGGCTCTTCATAAGCTGGTCGACAAGGATAGATCGATCGATTCCTAAAAGGCCGACCATGCTTCCTTTGAAAGGAACGCGAACCTGCACGGCCCGAACCTCGAGAAGAAGAGTGTTCCACCGAAATAGTAGCAGCCATCACTAGGGGATATGCAGATGGCATCACCTGGTCTGCTTGCAAAGCTCAACTTTGAGGCGCCTAGTAGGTTCTCATGGCCAAGCAAGGGAGCCAAGTTACAGTACCCATGATGTTGCTCGGGAGGGGCGAGAAAGCTTGCGCTTTACCTCCCCATACAACGACCAGCTGGTGATTAAGATGAAAGTGGCTAATGCCATTATACGGAGAATTCTTATTCACACTAGGAGCTTGGTAGACATCATCACCTGTGATTGCTTGAAGAAGCTTAAGTGTCCTGGAAGGGAAATTATCCCTGTGGCACATCTATCTTGGGTTTCAAGGGTTAAGATGTAAACCCCACAGGGATGATCCACCTTTCACTATGCTTTGGTGACAGGACCAAGGGAAGAAACCTCAAAGTAGATTTCCTAGTGGTGGATGTCCCCGCGGTCTACAATGTCATCCTGGAAGACCCACCCTACATAAGGTAAAAGTCATCATCGCCTCATACCTACTCCAACTTTAGCTCGAGGCTGACAATGGAAGCATCGGCAAGCTGCAGGGGACCAGCGAATGGCCCGAGAACACTTCCTAGTTAATATCCAGCCACTGTTGGAACAATCAGCAAAATGGGGACCGGCAGGCCCCCCACCATCAGACAAAAGGCCACGAACCACACTGCCTAATCCTACTGAAGCCTTAGTAATACACACACTAGCTTCGGCAGAGTCTGAGTGGCCGCATCTGGAGGCCATCGACGGCATCGAAGAGGTGTCTCTATAAGGTGACCATCCCGAACAGATGGTCGAGCTGGGCTTGGAGATGGAGGCATCCATCTGACATTCCTTAATCAAACTCCTGCAGGAGTACCAGGATGTTTTCGCCTTTGGCCCTGAAGAGATGCCGGCATTGATCCCGCCGTAATAGAACACAAGTTAAACGTGGATCCAACCCACAAACTGGTCATCCAAAAGAAGTGATATATGGGTCCTGAGAGGCCAGCAGCAGCCACAGCAGAGGTGCAGAAGCTACTGGACGCGGGTTTTCTCAGAGAATGTCAATGTCCAAAGTAAATCTTGAATGTGGTTCTAGTTAAGAAGCCTAATGGGACTCGGAGGATATGTGTGGATTTCACGGACTTGAACAAAGCTTGCTCGAAGGATAACTACCCCATCCCAAAGATCGATAAGCTAGTGGATGCCATGGCCGGGCATGCCCTACTAAGCTTCATGGACGCCTTCTCAAGTACCACCAGATACCCCTATGTCCCAAGAATCAAGGGAATACTGCATTCATAACTGACCGAGGCCTGCATTACTACAAGGTGATGGCCATTGGGTTGAAGAACGTGGGGGCCACGTACCAACAGTTGGTAAACAAATTATTTGAGCCTCTTATTGGTCGGACCATGGAGGTGTATGTGGACGACATGATAATGAAGAGCATGCTCGACACCAAATATGGACAGGATCTGCGGAAGATGTTCGATAACCTCTGAAAGTTCGATATAAAACTTAACCTAAAGAACTGTGTGTTTGGAGTTCGATTAGGCAACTTCCTCGGATTCATGATCAGCAATCGGGGGATAGAGGCTAATCAGGACAAAATCCAAGCGGTGTTGGACATGAAGCCACCGCGTAACATTAAGAAGGTCCAACGACTAACTGGCTGTATCGCAGCACTTAGGCACTTCATGTCCAGATTAGCCGATAAATGCTAACCCTTCCTCTGCGTCCTACAGAGAGGCCCAATTTCGTGTGGGACGAGGAAGCCGATGAGGCCTTTCGGACCCTCAAAACTTACTTAGCTCATATGCCAAAGATAGTGAGTCCCCTCCTTAAGGAGACGCTCCTACTCTACCTGATAGTCTCAGAACATGCTATAAGCACGGTTCTGGTAGTAGAGAGAGCTAAGGAGTAGATCTCGATTTACTATGTCATCCATGCCCTAGTAGGGACAGAAATAACTTACCCACTCATTGAGAAGTTCGCCTACACGCTGCTGATGGCCAGCCGGAAGTTGCGGTCTTACTTCGAGGCACATAAGGTAATCGTCCTCACCGATCAGTTCCTCAAGAATGTTCTTCAATGGTTGGATGCTTCTGAACGGCTCTTGAAGTGGGCGGAAGAATTGTCTCAATATGACCTCGTCTTTAAGGCGTGACAGGCTATCAGACCTAAGGCCCTGGTAGACTTCTTGGCAGAAAGCGTCAGCACATCCACGGATATTCTCGCCCGCCCCTCCATGGAACCTTTACGTGGATGGCTCGTCCACTAAGGATGGGGGGTAGGGCTGGCCCAGGGAGAACAGCATGAGCATGCCTTGAAGTTCATGTTTAAGGCATCGAACAACGCGGCTGAATATGAGGCCTTGATAGCAAGCATGGAGTTGTGTTACGCAGCTGGAGCAAACTCAATACGAGCATTTTCAGACTCTCAGTTCGTGGTTAGCCAGCTTAATAGGGAATACAACGTAAAGGACCACACCATGTCAGCCTACGTTTGGCGAGTGTACGAAGCCACGAAACTACTAAAGCATTTCTCAATCACACATATACCTCGGTCGAAGAACTGGTAAGCTGATGCGCTGTTATAGCTAGCTAGCTCTTCAGAGGACGGAAAGTCAAAACACATCCAATGGGAAACTCAAGAGGCATCGATCCTCACGAAATATTATGGCTAGAGAGAAGTTCCACATAGATGGACCCTACACGTATGTACCTGGCCGACGGTATGCTACCCTCGGACTACAAGGAGGCCAACTGCATTAAGAGACGAACAAATTGGTTCATACTATATGACGGGATCTTTTATAAGCGATGTTATGCCCGCTCATTGCTGCACTGCGTAACCTTGTACGTGGCAAAGAAGATACTGGAGGAGTTGCATAAAGGAGTGTGGAGCTCTCATATTAGCGGCTATGCCCTAGTAGTCACGGTGATACGAACTAGCTATTACTAGCCTTCCCTGTAAGAAGATGCTATGAACTTGGTTCGCACTTGCGATAAGTTCTAGAAATTTGCCTGCATCCAGCGACGGCCCACCATACCCCTGACGCCGATCGTCAGCCCCCTACCATTTGTTGCATGGGGCATGAACATACTTAGACCCTTCCCCAAGGATAGGAGATAGCACTTATACCTCTTTGTCATGGTAGATTACTTCACTAAGTGGATTGAAGTTAACATTGTCATCTCCATTACTGTGGCCGGCGTTCGGAAGTTTGTCTAGAAAAATATCATCACCTGCTGTGGCGTTCCCAGAGCGATGATCTTTGATAACGAACGACAGTTCGACGCAGCGAAAGTCACTGATTACCTTAACACCCTGGGGTGTCAGGCATGGTTCACCGCCGTTGCTCATCCTAAGACAAATGGCCATGTCGAAGTCGCAAACAAGGTCATCCTACACAGCTTACAGAAGAAGCTTGATGCAGCAAAGGGCAAATAGGCTAAGGAACTACACGGTGTCCTGTGGTCGCTCCACACGACCGAGAAGATCGCCACTGGAGAAACGTCGCTCATGTTGGTGTATGGGTCGGAGGCCATGCTACGTGTTGAGGTAGCGCTCTATACGCACCGCCTTACCACGTTCTAAGAAGAACTTAACAACATAGCACTTCGGGAAGCTCTTGACCTCCTTCCCTCTGTCCGAGGGATGCCCTCCTTAAGGAGGCACTCTATAAACTCCGCATTGCGTGGCTCCATGATCGCACTATTAAGGTCCACCCTATCAAGGTCGGTGATCTTGTCCTTTGCCGCACAGAAGCTATGGCACACGCGGGAGAGCATGACAAGCTCACAGCGAATTAGGAGGGCCCATAAAGGGTAACGGAATCCTAACTACGGCCGGGGACATACCGACTTGAGATCGCCGGAGGCACCTCATACCACACACCTTGCATAACAGTAATTTGTGGAAGTACTATCAGTAGCAATCGTTTCCACTCCTAACTTAATGCCTATGTACTTATGTTTCTCCTACAGTGAATATAATAACCACAATGATCAATTTGCACGCATATAGTGTTTAACACCTTTTTAGCCCCCAAAAGGGGCTAAGGGTTCTTGAGCATGACACAAGGCCGGTTGCTATTTCTTTGGCCCCCCCAAAAGGGGGCTAAAGGTTCCTAAGCATGCTCCAAGGCTGGTAGCTATACCTTTTAACACCCCAAAAGGGTTAAGGGTTCTTGAGCACGGTCTAAAGGTCAGTCGCCATACCTTTTAGCGCCAAAAGGGGTTAAGGGCTCTTGAGTATGGCCTAAGGGCCAACCGCTATAACTTTTAGCCCCCAAAAGGCGTTAAGGGTTCTTGAGCACGACCTAAGGCCGCTCGCTATACCTTTTAGCCCTCAAAAGGGGCTAAGGGTTCTTGAGCACAGCCTAAGGTCACTTGCTATACCTTTCAGCCTCCAAAAGGGGCTAAGGGTTCTAGAAGCACGGCCTAAGCATCGATTGCTATTCCTTTAGCCTCTAAAAGGGGGCTAAGGGTTCTTAAGCACAGCCTAAGGGCCGATCGCTATACATTTCTGTAAGCACGGCCTAAGGCTAGTCGCTATTCCTTCGACCCCAAAAAGGGCCTAAGGGTTCTTCAGCATGGCCGAAGGCCGGTCGCTATACCTTTTAGCCCCCAAAAGGGGCTAAGGGTCCTCGAGCACGGTCTAAGGACGGTCACTATACCTGTTAGCTCCCAAAAGGGGGTAAGGATTCCTAAGCACAGCTTAAGGGCCGCTCGCTGTATCACTTAGTCCCCCAAAAGCGACTAAGGATCGTTACGCTTCACTAGACCTTGTACAGGAAGTACATCCCTTCACTTGCCGTTTCCCTTAGGGGCCAGGGTCCTACGAAGCATAAGTAAAGGAGAGTATATAGAGCTAAGCGAAACAACAAGTGAAGAAGTAAATGACAAAGTCAGGAGCTTCATGGCAGAATTTGGAGATTTCATTAGATAGAAAAAGTACAAACATGAATGAACGAGTAGAAGGCCAAAAATAAAAAAGAGGACAAGAAGTAACTGGGGGATCCTATACATCAAACGTCCAGATCCTCATTATCATCACTGTCTCCACACGCTTCATCATCATGGCCTTCACCATCAGAAATCATGGCCCCACCATTAAGAGGCATGTCTCCTCGTCACCCAGGTTGTCTTCGTTAGTTGCCGGCAGTGTGAAATCCACCAGCTCAGGATTTCTTCCCTTGGCCTGGGCCTGACGACAGTCCTCTACGTACTTAACGTATGCCTCGAAGTAGCCCTCTTGGCAGAAAGCATTAGCAGCCAAGAACACCAAGAGTTCCTGAAAGAACATCGTACAGTCCTCATGGCCCTGCCAGTAGCCTTGCTACTCGACCTTAGCCTCTTTCTCAACTCCTGTCGTGACCTCGGCCTCCGCTTTAGAACGGGCCTCTTCTAGATAGCATTGTAGGCCACCTTTTTCGGCCTCCAAGGCCTCTTTCTTTTTCTTTACTTTCTCAAGGTGATGTTTGTACTTGGCTGCAGACTCGTCCGACTTTTAGCACTTTGCCTAGAGGTCGAGGATCCGCTTCTCCAGGACTGAAACGAATGGGGTCGATCCCATGACCTTTAAAACCCGAGCAAATGCCTGGTGAACCACTCTGCAGAGATTAGTCAAAGGGAAAACAAGTAATAAGGTAGATGGAATTAAGACAAGGTTTCACCTTATCTCAGCAACGGCGGCCTGCTCCTCGGTAACCTTTAGTGGCTCTGATGAGCTAGAAGGGGCCAGCGCCCAGGACATAGTCAAATGTTTCCACGAAGGGGTACTTGGCAGAGGGATTAGCCGCCAAGAAATCCATGGCTTAGGCCTTAGTGTTTACCAAGGGATCCCTGATAGCCCGTGGTGCAGCCTACTGGTTTTCTCGGGATCTGCCCGTAGTGGAAGATCCCAGTGCCACGTTGAAGGATGGGCGCTCCTTGGACCATCACTGTGGGCACGACCCCTCAATCCCCTTGCCTTTCGAATGAGGGGGCTCAGCCCTTAGAGTAGGTAGGCACAGACGCAGCAACCTTATCTTAACCCTCCTCCTCATGTCGTTGCTTGCACGTATCTGCCCGAGAAAGGTTCACCAACAACGCTGGAGGCTTTTGGTCATGCGGTGCTAACTTTGGTGCCTGTAAAAAAGGAATAAGGGGGTAAGTTGATGCTGAGTTAACACCTTTTTCATAAGAAGTCCTAACGTAGCTAGAAGACAGTCCTTTCTTGCCTGCGCCTCAACGCGCCAGTTCCTTTCCTCTTCACGGCGTCTTTCATTCTCGGCCACTATTTCTTGTTAGGTGGCCTACTGCTCTCAAAAGAAGAAAGCGTCTCCCGTGCGTGCTCTGCACAAAATATTAGAAAGTTAGGTCAAAACCTGGGAAAAACCTGACGAATGAGGGACGTTAAGTACCCTTAGAATAATCTTTAAGAATAAGGAGGCCTGCGACAGTGAAGAAAAAGTCATTCCTAAAGAACGACAACTTAGGAAGCCAATTGAAAGGCTCCCTATCGCTCAACCTGCTCCGTTTACACTCGGGCTCCTTTCCCGCGTCTACGATCTGAGGCATGAAGGACGCGATAGCCTTTCGACGATCATCCTCCCGTAGGTAATACTGAGAATAGCAGATGGTCTTGGTCTCCTCTACAGTCGGTTCCCTGAATGGGTTGCGGACTGGCTTCCCGCCATTCTAGTCCAGGAGATCCCTCAACTGGCCCCACAGCGCATGAAAAGAAAGTCATACTTTTAATTTTTTACTTTGGACTTCTTCTCGATGGCCATCATGTGCCCCTTCCTATGATTAAAACAGTACTAACTGAGATCCCTGGTCTCACTAAGTGCCCTCTGGACTGTATGGACTAGTCCAAAAGCACGGCCCAAGTAGGTTAGCCCACGCAACTTGCACATCGTGATGAAAGAACAAATGTTGCGCCAGGACATGGCCACAATCAGTGCGGGCGCCAATTCATACTTGTTCAGGATCTCCATAATGATCGAGTAACGTGGGAACCATAAGCCGTAGGAGAAGGCCGCCCAATAAATTGCTATACACTTAGAAGGTGGCTTTTGTGTGGTGGCCTCAGTATCAGGCATGATGAACTTATGCTCAGCAGGTAGGAGGTACTTCTCCTCCAACGTTGGCCTCTTTAAGGAAAGGATGACCTTAGGGTTGGGGAAATGGGTGCTCGGCCGATCTTGAGGATCCGACCGTTCAGGAGCCTCTGGGAAAGCCATCCCCTCGGCCACCACTTTGGGAACCGGCTTTTTCTGAGCACGATCCTTCCTTGAACAAGAAGCTGACGAGTGGGAGCTGGACGAACTACTTTTCGTCCCCTGGTGGAGGCACTAGTGCTGGTAGACCTGGCTTCTCGCTTGTTTTATGAGAGAGGGAGGCAAAAGAGTAGTTACCTTCGGAAGACCCTTCGGCCACAAGCTAGGGAGTCTTCAATCGTTGGGATGCTTACGACATTACTAGCCTGCATTCCTGAAGGTCAGTTATGCGGGAAATCGCCACGTCAATTTCCCATGGATAGACAATCTCCCCCCCAATTTTGAGGATGTGGAGGGTAGAAAGGTAATTGCAACTAGACGATGAAGGGGTGTCGGGCTCATATATTAGCATGGCATAAGGAATTTTCTTAGGCTCCCTAAACTGATTCTTTAAGGGAACAAGTACAACCCCCCGACCATCATTTAGGGCCAGAAGGCTTGGAAACTGAGGGTGGCAGCCCTCCATCCGGGGTCCTGCTGACCTCTTAGAGATGTTCTCAGTCGACGAATAATATGAAGACATATCCATACAATATTAATACAAGACGTGACTCCCAAAGAAGGCATGGAAGCACATACCTGTGAGAAGTGGAAGGGGTTGTAGAGGAAGTTGAAGGCAATGTTGGAGATATATGTGACCCCTTTGAACATTCGAAGGAGAAGTTGAGGACCCAATAGTAACTTTGAAAGAAGACAAAGGGGGGAAGTAGAGCCTTGCTCTCTAGAAGAAAATTTGAGGGCGTGTTGAAATGACTTATACAAGGAGCCCAACTTTGTTTACATAGGAGAAGGGGGGAGAGTGCGGCAACATGTTCTCCCGAGCGATTAGGAGGCTAGAATGCCACTTAGCCCATAACACGTGGTACCCAAACAGACATGGTCTCTCGCATACCCAAACAAAATTGTTCATAGCTTATTCAAACTCGTAAGTGTCCCAAGCTTGTTTTTCAAATGAAATCCCAAACCTCATCTTGAGTTTTAGTGAATAAACAATCCAAACCCCTGGGGTACATAGTCTTAACATGATCCCTATATTCGTCATTAAAATGCTCAAAGATCACTTGCCAAATTCTCCATTTCTCAAAACAATAATCAACACATTGAGCACGAAATTCATTCAATCTACTCAAGTATCGCCAAAAGATCTCATGCTTAAACTGAGGAAAATAGAAACTGGCCATTTCGTATTTGAAGTTTTTAAATTTTTAAATTTTTAGTGGTTTTCAAGTTTTTTTAACTTTTCTTAATTTTTAACCTTTATATTTTTTTTTTGATTTTGGGAATTTTTCAAGAAATGAACTAAGTTAAGCAACACTAAATAACAAAATCA
>JAKOGI010002970.1:0-5000 GCA_029747015.1 Carnegiea gigantea | reverse complement strand
CTTCCTCCTCACGCGACCCCCCCAGGAACTCAGCTCTTTCTCTCTGCTTCTACATCTCCTTCTTCTTCTCTCCACACCCACGACCTCAAGCACCAGAATCCCATCAAATTTTTGCCTCCCTTTGCTCGAAAATCCTCAAATTTCACCTCCCCAACATCAAACAAGCCCACGTTGCGAAATCTGGGAAAAATTCGAAGGATGTCACCATGTTTTTGATTGAATTGGGCTGCGCTTTGAAGCACGAACGCATGCCCTAAGCTTGGCCATGCAATCTAGCTTCTAGTGGCTTCAATCTTCTTTAATTTGGGAGTAAAATTCACAGCTTCAGGCATCTATCTCAAATTCAAGTCAGTGAGTGAGGGTTTGGGTCAAAATTAGGGTTCGATTTGCATGATTTGGGCACAGTTAGGGTTCTATTTGTGCATGGTGAGCAGGAGCCGAGGGGTTGGTGCTGTTCGAACACCTAGAGTCGAGCTTAGCAGCTTCAAACGATCATCCGACTTGGAATCGAGGTGAGGGTTCCTTTTCTCCTAAATTACTGCTAATTTCAACGATTTTAACTAGATTAGTTAGCGCATGTTAATTGAGGTTAGAGATTAGTTTAGGTAAACCTAGAATTGAAATTGAGGATATTATGAACATGATGTTAATTGTGGGTTAATTGGATGTTGAAACTGCTGTTGGATTATTTATAGCTAGACAGTTTGGAAGTTGATTGAATTATTAATGATCAGATTATCACCTTAATGTTGTCGCTTTGCCAGTTTATTAGCCCTGAATCATGTTATGAAGTTTAAAAATGCTAATTGGGCGAATTAAGGCATTAGACAAGCATGTTGGTTTCTGTTTAGAAGTTATCGCTAAATCAGTACACTTGCATTAATTTTTATATTGGGCTATTATTGAGAATGTTATGCCTATATATGATGGTTTTATGAATTATTGGTTTATTTATGACAATATTAAATCGAGTTAGTAGTTGGAAGGCTTGAGGTGGAACTGTTGAGAAATTGAGGTTTATGTGATCGGTGTTGTGTGAGGAGGGAGGTTGGGTTGTGAATTACCATAATCGTGTGGATTGCGAGGCCATGTGCGGCTTATTAAATAGATTCTACCTAGTTGTGTTATGAAATGTATGAATGTGCTATGTGTAAACTCCTCTTCCCCTCAATGTGCTATGTGGCCAATTCTTTCTAAAAGTTAATACGTCTTTAAAAGAGAAAAGGACCATTTAGAAAGCTTGTTTTTACAATTTCGAACGCTTTTAAGTGCCTATCAATTACCTGTTAGTTGATTAAGATGTTTGTGGCCTAAAAGAGATCCTAAATCATCGAACTATTCAGTTAGTGACTCAATTGAATAATCAATAGGTTTAGGAAGTTTAAAAGTGAAATAAAAGTGAGTTCAAAAATGTTTTAAGGCATCAGTTAGTGTATGACTTCTTCTTGCATTTAAAAGAATTTAGACAACCTAAAAAAGAGCATCTTAAGGTTCTAATTGTGTGTTTAGCTGATTTGTATGCTATTTGCCTACTTGAGTCTCTATGAAGTTTCGAGTTAAGAGCTAGTAAAACCATTACGTTTCAAGAATCATTTACATAGAAAATTTATAAAGAGATGTTTGCCTCATAAACAAGCCAAGTGCTTTAAGTTTTTGAATAGTAGCAAATTTGGGAACATTTTAGGCCTTTAGTTTATTTTTACACCCATCTTAAGTTTTAAAAAGAGTTGAAACGTTCTATAGAATGATAACCAAAGTTTGTATTACAAATCTAATTTGAGTTATACGCTAACTAAGTATTTAAGTCTCAAATGGGTTTGGATTTCGAACTGAGTTTGAATTAAACATTAACTAAGTATGCTATGTGTCAAATGAGTTTCAATCTACGATTTACCAACCTTATCACATTTGTACGAAGCTTTTAAGTTGAAAACGAAGTCGTTTTACGATTTAGCAAACCTATTGCATTTATACGAAGCTTCTAAGTTGAAAACGAAGTCGTTTTACAATTTAGCAAAACTATTACATTTACACGAAGCTTCTAAGTTGAAATCAAAGTCGTTTTACGATCTTTTAAGTTAAAAACGAAGTCGTTTTATGATTTAGCAACCTTATTATGTTTATACGAAGCATTTAAATTAGAAACTAAATCGTTTTACGATTTAGTAAACATTTTAAATTTAAAAGAAGCCTTTAAGTTATTTGCGAAGCCGATTTACATATTAACAAATCTTATTTCGATTATAAGAAGCTTGTAAGTTTAAAACGAAGTCGTTTTACAAACTAATAAATATATTACATTATTAAGAAATTTTTAAGTTGAAAACAAAATAGGTTTACGATTTAGCAAACTTATTACGTTTATACGAAGCTTTTAAGTTAGAAACGAAGTTGTTTTACGAATTAGTAAACGTATTACATTTATAAGAAGCTTTTAAAGTTAAAAGTAAAATCGTTTCACGAGTTAGTACGTTTATAAGAAGTTTTTAAATTGAAAACAGAGTGAACTATAAGCTTTTAGTAAGGTTCTGATCGTTTTGTAGAAAGGTAAGTTTTCAGTATAGTAAGCGATTGAAGAAGAGGAATGAAATACGTTTTTAAAGGCTAAGAAAGTGCTAGGCAATTGGCTAGGGTTAGGAACTGGACTCAAGATATAAATTATCTTGGTGTGAGCTGTTCCTAGAAACTGGACGCAAAGATGGCGTGAGCTGTTTCCTTGCAAAGAAAAGTTAGGAACTGGACTCAAGATATGAATTATTTTGGTTTGAGTTGTTCTCCAAATAAGTTATGAAGTTGCAATGCATAAGAAAACCTTGAGGGGGACTGGACTCAGGATATGATTATTCTGGTGTGAGCTATTGCCCTACAGAGGATAGTATCGAGGTTAGATTTGCTCTGCTAAGACGCATTTGACCAAAAGTTAAGTACGTATGCCCCGGGGATAACGTAGATTAAGAGTGATGATCTCACTTAAGGGCGGTGTTGACCTCCCTAGCCAGCACAATAAGATGTTTTCATGTTATAAGTAAGTTCCTGAAAAAAAAGGAGATTTGGCTTTTGCCATTCTAAGCAGTTCAAGAAAGAAAAGAAGTTCTTTTAAAGTAACACGAGCCTCAAGAGGCCAAGCAAAGCGTTTTTAAGAAAAGAAGAAAGCTTTCTAACGTATGTAACCTATATGCATTTTATGAATGTGTTTTGAATATGGTTTGAATGAAATTCCAAATGAAGTATAGCTACATCTTAGTAATGCATCGTACATTCAAGCTTTTCAATGTACATATCCCATAAAAGAATGTTTCTTGCCAAGTCTTTCTTACCAGTTTAGATGTTTTGAGTACTTTTAGAAGGAATTATAAGTTTTAAAGGATTTTATGTGGATTATAAACCATTCTTGGTGTTTATTGAGAGTCACTATGTTTTCAAAAGTGAGTTTGAAGGCCTTTGTATCCAGTCCTTGTTCCATACTTGTTTATATGCGTGAATGCCTACTAGTAGAGAAGTTTGGTCATTGAGGGCCTAGAATGGAGTTAAGTGGTTGGAATGATGTTTAGGGAAGGTGATTTTCCTTGGGAACTATGATTGCCTAATATGATAGCAAAGTATGAATGCGTGATATATCACTATTATTAGTATTATTACCTGTAACTGTTTTGGGTTTTAAGGAGTAGGAGAATTCTCACTGAACGTGTGGTTGCTCACCCCATTACTCTTCCCCCTTTTTCCCCAGGCTTCTGTTATGACAGGTGGAAGTCAAGCTACTTACGCTGAGCTGGAGATTACCCCTGCTTGAAAAAGAGCTATGCGTGCCATATAAAAGTAGGTTCATGTGTTTAACTATGTAATGTAATGTATTCCTAGTTTGTAAATGTTATAAACTAAGTTTTCTAGCTCATATAATGCATATTGTTTATGAGTCGCTCAGTACGGCCATGTGAGCCAACCATCTGATTGGTTAGATGTCTTTAGTTGAAATTAGTTGTGTTTTGGGATGTAAACCCTAGCACTCCGGTTGTGTAAACCGTAGAGTTGTATATTTGATTTCCTTCTCAATTAATGAACTTTATGGTTGGTGTGCTCCGGCCGAGTGTCCCGCAGAGCTGTGGACTACGGCGTGTAGCCGTTACGCTTGTTGTAGAAGTTTTATATATTTCCATTCCAAGCAGGGATTTGTTGTAAGGCTTTTAGCCTAGGAAATGATCAGTTTATAGGCGAAACTCTATACGTTTCATCCCAAGAATAAAGTACGAAGTAAGAAAACGTAACGCCCCTAACCCCTGGGGCTGAGGGTGTTACATATATACATATATATATTATATATATATATATATATATATATATATAATATATAATATATATATATATATAGTATTATATATATATATATATATAGATGTATATGTATATATATATATATATATATATATGTATGTATATATTCATACATATACATATATATATATATATATATATATATATATATATATATATATATATATATAGAATATATATATATATATATATATATATATATATATATATATATATATATATATACACATATTTATATGCATATATATGTATATATATACATATATATTCATATATATATATATAGAGAGAGAGAGAGAGAGAGAGAGATACGTGCATGTGTATATACGTATACATATATATATACACACACACGCACACACACACATATGCACATACGTATACATACATAAATACATACATATATATATATATGTATATGTGTGTATATATATATATATATATATATATGTATATATACATAGGTACATACATATACATATATATACACACACACAACACACACACACACACACACACACACACACACACACACACACACACACACACCACACACACACACACACACACACACACACACACACACACATATATATATATATATATATATATATATATATATTATGTGCGCGCGCGCGCGCACACACACACACTATATATATATATATATA